>WYDI02027796.1:0-51341 GCA_009867235.2 Psittacus erithacus
CCCCCCCACCCCCCCCAGTTGCTCTGAGGCCAGGGAAGAATGCCTGCAGAACAGGATTAATGTACACCAAACTTGCCAACCAGGCTTTGGACTTCTCTTGCTTGCATCTCTCACTCAGTACCCCAAAGCATGGGGACCTCTTCATTGTTCCTGTACCAGAGGAGCAAGTAATAGCAGTTTTACCTATTTCTATCTATCTACAGAGTACAGGGCATTTCCTTCATGCTTATATCTTATGTGTATGAAGGAGGTGCCCTGTTCTGTGTGGATGTCCAAGGACTGCTTGATTTCTGAGGTCAAGTAAGTGTTTACATCCCAGATTTTATTTAAGTCTTCAGTGAAGAACTCAATAAGCAGTTATCTCTGTTCTCTTCTTCAACAACTAGCAGTAAAAGTGTTGGCAATATTTATATTTTAGGAGTATAAAAGGAACAATTTTGAACTTAGTAATTTTTTTATTTTTTTATTTTTTTTTTTAAAGCTGTTAGCTGTGGTTGTGGGTTACATGTAAAGGCACTCAGGCAGTGGCGGTGTTATTGATACTTGTGTTTTCAGTTCCTTGTCAACTTCACTGATCATGGCATGGATTTTTCTCATCAGAATGATGGGCAGTAAAGGAGTTCTGCTGTAAAACAGAGTGGTTTAGCTTGTCTTTGCAGTACAGGTTTATTTCTCCATTACATTTACATTGATAGTGGAAGTTTATGACCTGGTTAGTATGGATTTTCTGTTCCAGAGCTGTCATGCCTGTTTGTCTCTGAAAGCAGCAAAACTGTGCTTAGAGCTAATGTAATAGAGAGCATACACTGTCTAAGTTAGGAGGAACAGGTATTTTTGCTGTCTTCCAGAGCTATAATGTAAATGGTTTGAATGAATGTCGTAAAACATGGTAATTCAAAGAGTAAAGAAGATGAGTAATACAGGAAGGTTAGTGAAATTACTTTCTTGAAAGGGGAGGGGAAAACATTCTGCTGGCATTTCATAATCTCTGATAAGTACTGGCTGTGAAGTAGAAATTGCAAACATCAAAGGAGGTTAATTTTTCTTGATAATTTAGTGCTTGTTTGCACTGTCTATAACAGGGTTTTCACTCAGAGCTGCATCTGCAGATACTTGGGAAAAAGAAACCCAAATTACATGACCCAGATTCAGAGGTTACTTACTTGGTGATACAGTATTCACGCTTAGCAGTTTTAGAGGTGATCAGAACATACAGTGAACAAAAGGGTGTTCAAGAAAAAAAGAAACAAGGTGCATAGAAGTATCCCCAGGGTAATGATGTGTTTACAGAACCATTTGAGCTATTGTATCTAATATACTGTCCTTAGAGCAGTACCTTGCAGCTGAAGTCTTAGAACCGACTTGGAAGCCACTAAACTGCTCAGTCTTGCTGTCTGGGATCCTGCCACGATCAGCATAACCTTGTGTTGGCTGGATTGGGGCTACTGAGGCATGTTAGTGGGCTTGATCTTGACCAGCACCAACAATTTTAAAACTGAAATTGATCCTTCCTGATTCTTCTGGGGAACTATAATTTTTTTCCTCTTCAGAAATTATACTCATTACTAAACTGTAATTCCCCCATTACATTTTCAGAAATCTTTGGTCTGGAGGATTGAAATGAATGTATTTTCAATTATGTTGCAGTTTAATTCATCCTGTTAAAGCATGCTGCTTACACAAGACTCACTTGTACAAATTAATTGCTAAAATGATTCTTTTGTACTCAGTTGTGTGTTTTTGACATTTGTTATTCATGTAAAAATATGTATACAGAGAAGAAAATTGTTTTGCCTCATATTGCTTTCGTTTACTATTTTTTTCACTTGTATGCTTAATGCTTTCATAGTTTCTTTTATTTGGACATATGCATAAACAGCTGCAAGATTTCAGTGGTCTTTCTGCAACTGTTTGAGATTTTTAATTCTCAAGTCATTCAACAATGCCCTCCTTGAAAGAGATTTTGATTTAATTTTGTGTGGAAGAATAAAAATTCAGAGCACAAGTTTGTTGCAGTTGGAATGGTGAGAAATTTCTGAAGTCCAATTTTCCAAGAGTCACTACTTTGCCATTATGAACTGGTTTGATATTTTTTTGGGGAAGTAGTCATTTTCTGATGTGAAGAAACTTGAAATACTATTTTAAAACAAGCTGTTAAGTAGAATGGCATCCTCTTTTCCATACATGTTGCACCTGTGAAAATACCTGAGAAACAAACAAACAAAAAAGAAAAAATAAACATGAACATTCTCCAAAAGTGTAGCAAAAGTCTATAGAATTACTCTGACTTTGTGCATTTGCAGGCTTTTTGTATTTATTGTCCAACTTAAGAGTTTCAAACGCTTTATGGGTATCTTAAATAACAAAGATTGTTTGCCTGATTTAGATGGTTTTCTTTAAGCCAATATGTTTCTTGTATAAAATTTACAGAGTGTTCTTTTCTGAGATACTGGAGTAGAGATGTGTCAGTATATCTGAAACAAATGAAATAACATCCAGGAAAAGAGAAAGCCTAAAAAGAAAATAATTTTCCTGAAAATACTACCTGAACTGGGTGTACTACCTTTAGCTATGGCTGAGTAATTAAGATCATCTTACTGTGCAATAAATAAAACAGGCAGTGGTACTGCATGGCATGATTCATTTCAGCACAAGACAGTGACCTTTATGACTCAAGTGCTGCATGTTTGTATGTGACGGATTATTCCTCATATTAGTAGAATGAAAAATGTTCAGCATCTTGGCTGTTTTGGGGAAGTTTTCAGCTTGCTAATGATTTAAAAAATATCCTGCTGGAGTAATTTCTCTAAATGATAAAGGGTCAAGACATGTCCCTAAAGAATGCCTGAAAGGGGATGTATGTTTCCAGTTGCTTAGGAATGGCTCTGCTCGGCTGCCTACATGCCTAATTTTGAGACTGCTTCCCCCCCACCTCTGCAACAGCCACTTCTTAATCCCTTCTCTTCTCCTGGTGCCCTTCCCAAGGTAGTGCTTTCTGCGCTGCTGTGTTGCAGCAAGTATGCTGGTGGCAGGAGATATTGATGCTGGTGGCAGGAAGAGGCGGAAGTGCCTGGAGAAGCTGCAGAGCCAGGAAACCTCTTTCACCCAGTGCCACTTCCTCCCATCTTGAGTATAGTTTTGGACCATCTGTAACAGGCTGAAGGTGAGTTTTGCTGGCTTTGGTTATAAGATTAGGTCTGCAACGAAAGAACGGTTACAGAAACAGGTATATTTGCCACTAGTGCTAGTGCAGGATTCTGGTTTAATCCCTATTAGAATTGCAAGTTTTATTCCTTCCCCATCTTTTGGCAACAGAGCTACAACAGTCTGTAGCCAATTCATGGCTGAATAAGTATCCTTTAGCTGATTTGTGTCTCTGTGGCACACCATCTGGTGAGCATCCACCAGAACAAAATTTCATATAGACTGCTCAAACAAAAATGAAGACTGCCACCACTCTGCTTGGATATGGGGGGGGGAAAGAGCTGTAAGTCAGTGACTGAACTGTGTATTGAAGGAAAATGTGAGTTGTAATGGGTGATGCTTCTCAAGTGCCCTCTACAGAGGGAGTTATAGATACTTTATGCGCAGAATATTGGGTTGTGTTCTACTTTACTACATGACACTGAATGTATCTTGATATCATACCACTAACAGTACTGCAGATAAGTGACAGTATTCATAAATATCAAAGTAGAACTTGTTCCTGTTTTGTTTTATTATCATGTCTATATAAGTAGCTTTGCTGATGTGTGGGTGCAGAACATAGCAAATGAGACATACTCCTCATTTAATCGGTGCTCTGCCTTTAGTAGATTACTGCAATTCAGACCTCTGTGGTTGACCTGAAATAAAATTAAACCTGTTCACCAACACGAGTAGGAATTCCACTAACACTGCCCTGTCTGTTGAAAGAGAAAGTCTAGTGAGATAGATGACAATAACTCCTCCAAGAGCCAGTTAATCTGATCTCTAAAGGGGATATAATCACAGCTGTGATAAATTTAACAGTGTCTCCTTTTGATTTACTGGGGCCAGGCTGTGTGTCAGAGGCAGAGATGGATGGACTTTCTTATGTGATGTAGGTAATGTAAAACTTATTTTGTAAATTCTAGTTTCAGATGGGCATTCCAGTGTTCACTGCCATCAGTGCTGCAGCATTTCTGGATATATGCAGAAGCAGATATATATGATGGGATACATCTGTGATATTTTACCTATTTGTAGCATAGACAGCACCACTGATCATTTGAGGCTCCTTTGCAGTCAGTGGAAATGAGTGGATGTTTTCAGGTATAATTTAGAGGAACTATTTTTGAAGTTTACCTTCCAAAAGGAGTGAGAGAAACAGCCCGAAACAGCCAGTGTCTCTTCACTGATCAGAAAGAGAACCTAGAATGTTGAGAGATACATGTTCACAGTTTGTCAGATCAATCTCATCCCAGATCATTTAAGGAATTTTAATGTGAGGAAACTTAGACACCTCAAATGCAGGTGAACAGGGATTGAATGCTCTACCTTTTGACTTCTTCAAGTGTATGAATCTACCTATAGCCTTTTTTGTGATTTCTGGTGTTAACTGCACTAGAAACAAGACTCTGCATTTAGAACTTCATTCACTTCCTCTAGTACTTTGTAGACAAGAGGCGTGAAATACCTGCACTTTTAACCATGGTGTGCATTTTCTCCTGCAAAAGTAAACTGGCTTCAGTTTGGTCCAATTTGTCTGAAGGAATTAAACAGTTTTGTGTCTGTGTAACAGCATCTACAAGAAGATTTAGTGTTGTTCAACTAGAATGCATTACTTTTGTACCTTTAATTACTTGGGTTTTGATTTCTCATGTTCCAGTGTAGATAAGACTTTATAAAGTCACTTCTAAAATGACCCAGCCTTCTAGCATGATTTTTTTTTTTTTTTTTCCCCCAAGTTCTGGTAATTATTCTGCTTGTTATTTCAAATTTAGAGATCCATAAGACATTTCATAGATTGAGCTTCTCTCCTATGTGCTTTGTTAGCCTAGGTAGAGGGAGCACTGAGAGATTGTGAGGTTACACAGAAAGTAAGAAAGAAGCCTAGGGACTCACTTGAAGGGGACCTGACTTTGCAGGCAACTTGGAAGCCTTGATGATGATCCTAACTGCCTAGCTGATGATTTCAGGTGTTTTTCAGGGGTTACCTGATGAGAAATTCATTAGCTTGCAGCACAGAGGATGCAGGTCCCTATCTGACCCTCTCAATGGGGGTCTGCTGCTCTTCTGGTGTCTCTGTGGTCCTTAACCCCTCTTTCTAATCATGTGACAAGTTCTTTTAACTAAAGCAGGTCTTTAATAAAAAAGAATAATTTAAAAAGCATTCTGTGAGATATTTTTTTTATGAGGTGCTTTTGTTATGACAATAATTAGTTCATATGATTTATATTATACAAAAGGCCGAACTATATGATGCAGTAATTCTTTCTGACTTTATTCTAAGGCTGATTCCAATTACATGAAACTTCACATTAGTAGTGTCATTGTCAAGGTGATCCTGAGTATTGGTAAAAAGAGTCTCAAACCTAATTTAAGGGGTACAAAGAAATGGCACTTTCAAGAGGATAATTCAACTTAGGTCAACATTGGTGATACTTGATTCTGGAAGGCTGGGTTTTCTAATCAACTTTCTCTGAGGAATTTATTATTGGAAAACTTGTGACTAATGAAAGATGTTTTGTTCTTTTGAGTTCAAGCTAATTTCCATGAAGGTTATTATTACTAAGCAACAGATTCTGTGGAGTGTCTCCTGAGGGGCTGAAACTACAGCAGGTACAAAAAGCAAAACACAGTGAAAAAAAGATGAAATATTATCCCCAGACAGAGAGGCCACAAATAGTACCATGTGCAGGGCCTGTTTTGGAGTCTCCTTCCTTGAAAGTTGTTGTTTGACTGATAAAAAAACTCCTACAGGAATAAAAGATCAGCATAAACCATATCACTATCTACTGTCAATGTAAAGCAGGATTCAGCCTTTGCTCAAATGCAGAGATACACCACTCTATGACCAACGGGGTTAAAAATAAGTCCCAAATATACTTCAGCATACTCAATTCTTATAAGCAAATCAATCATCTGCAATATATGTTAGCTGTATTTAAAGAATGGTTACTCTAGGTGTGAGGACAGAGTGAAACTAAATAGAGGAGTGCTTTCTTGAATCACAAAAGATGATGTAATCTTTTTTTCTATGTTGGTTTGTGTCAAAGTAGAAATACATATTTGCAGCTTGCTTAAGTAAAAAACCATATCTGGATGTTCAGGTGTTTTGATGACAGAGATTTCACTCAGTCCTCTGGCTTTATCCACTGGCTTTGCTAAATACAATGTGGACATGATTTGAGGGTAAGAAAAAATAAAACAAATCAAAACCAAAACAAACCCCAACTCCACAATGGCTTTCAATAATCTTTGAAAGTTGCAGAAAGTTCCTTTGGCCTTTGTCCTTTTTGTGTTCAGTTTGGGTAACTGTGTAAGTGATAGAGTTTTCTAGCATAAAATTTGCATGAGGTGAATTTCAGCCCTTGTTCAATAGAGTTTTTAAAGTTTATGGTAACAAAACCATCAATATACAACTTTACTCACTAATTATGTGTAGGATATGTACAACCTGGAAATATGCAAAATATTCTAAATATTTGAGTTTAATGATAAATATATCTGGTCATGAATGTGAGACTCCCAAAGGTAAGGGTAGGATGTCCAAAATCACTGTTAGTATAGGAATCTACTTACCCATCCAAATATTTTATGTGCTCTGATCTTTCCAGTCAGTTTCTTTTTAACACAGTTTTGTTTTGCTTTCCCTCAAATGTACATATCATCTGATACTGCAAGGGAAAGTTGTGGTGTTATCTGAATTTTTATAAAATAAAAATTGAGGCATAAGATTAAAAAAAATAAATAAAAGAGTAAACAGAATCTGTAGTCAGATGCTTCTCTGTCCCTGGAAGTTCTGAGGGTCACCAGGCATTTACGCTTCCAAGCTACATGAGCTCTGTTCTGTGGGCATGCCCAGAAGCAGCTGTGTCCTCATCTTGCTGTGCTGTGCGTGCCTTAGTCACCCGAAAGTCCTACCAGTGTCCAGGCATTTAATACAACTATTTTGCCTGCAGAGCTAATAGAGTAATTTCATGCTGACCCTTTTCCTCATATTGCCAGACTTTAGTGAAACACATGTATTCCCTAAAAGGGCCTCTCTTCTTCTAGAGAAGGCCTCAAAAGCTATTACACCTGGTATCAATGACTGGTTTTGAACTAATTAGTATCTTACATGATTTTCCCCCTCTGCTCTGGTCTTGTGAGACCCCACCTGATGTATTACATCCAGCTCTGGGGCCCCCAATGTAAGGACATTGTCCTGTTGGAACAACTCCAAAGAAGGGCCACAAAGATGATCACGGGGATGGAGCATCTCTTCTATGGAGCCAGGCTGAGAGAGGTGGGGTTGTTCAGCCTGGGGAAGGCTCTGGGGAGACTTTATAGGAGTCTTCCAATGTCTATAGGGAGCCTACAAAAAAGCTGGAGAGGAACTTGGTACAAGGGTGCATAGTGATAGCGCACGGGGGGATGGCTTTAAACTGAAAGAGGGGAGATTTAGACCAGGTATTAGGAAGAAATTTGTCACTGTGGGGGAGAGTGGTGAGGCACTCACCAGAGAAGTTGTGGCTGCCCCGTCCCTGGCAGTGTTCAAGGCCAGGATGGATGAGGCTTTGAGCAATCCAGTGTAGCGGAAGGTATCCCTGCAGGGGGTTGGAACTAGGTGATCCTTAAGGTCCCTTCCAGCCCAGGCTGTTCAATGATTGTATGATTAGTGCTATGTAGTGAGTATCTTAATGCTGTCAATTACTGCCCAAGGAATACTCTGCAGCTCATGGCTGGGAGGATCTTCTAAGAGATGCCCTATTAAATGAGAATAATGATGCCACCATGAAGCACTATCTCAATACTCAAACAAATAAATAGTTTGAAAATAGAATTGGACTGATCTGGAATTGCAGATAAGGGTGATGTTCAGCCTCAGATTTATGCTCAGTTCGCACCTAAAGTGGCTCACACCTTTTCTAGTGCATATGGTATCTTGAACATAAATTTTGTATGATATTTTTTTCAGGTGACTCATTCTCAGTGTTAAACCTTACCCAGTTTAAAGGGATCTAGCTTTTAGAGAGGCTTAAGGCCATTATTTTTAGAATCAGTTTCCCTATGGCTTCTCAGCCAGAGTAAATGAAGTAAAAATAGTGGGGGGAAAAAATGTGTGGGAATCTGACCCCCTCATATCTTTCCCATCCAGAGCTGTGTAGGAACATTACAGCTCAGTTTAAAGATCACCACTGTCTCTGTTAGATCTGTTTACATTAGATGTATCAAGTGACCGGATGGCTTTTAAAAATGAGTGTGCTGGTAGAAATGGGTTATCTTTTTAAATTATATTCTCATTTCATATTATGAGCTCTAAATCATTTAAGCATGGGTTTAGAATAAATAAGTTGCAGGAAGCCCGATTAATTGATTACAGAAAGTATTGCGTTCACTCTTACAGCAATTAAGATTTTACAGGGTTGCCATAGGTCAATTATGTATCTCTATCAATGCTCTTATTTCAGGGATTTGAGTCATAAACCCTTAGAAAACTGCAGGGTTTTTCAATTTTTTTATAAGGACTACTTTAAAATCTTGTGTTGGATTGACATAGAGCAGTTATTGTTTGTACTGGCTTCAGTATATTTTGTTGCATCCCAAACTATAAGAAACAAAGAGAGATGTATGGTTATTGTTGGAAAAGGTGTACAAATATATATAATCTGTAAACTGGGAAACCAGAATTCTTTAGTTCTGCTACTGATGTAGGAAGTCATATTATTCTCAAGAATAATTTGGCATGGAAAATGTCAAGTTGTGTTTCTGCAGTAAGTCTGAGCAGGCAGAGATCCACAACTGGATGTGACAAAGTGAAGATGCCAGAAAAATCTGAGTCACAAAGTTCAGCAGATCCCCATGTGAAACTTGTATTGAGTTGAAGTGGGTTAAAGCTGTTGAGAGGTAGAGCTTGTCAAAGCCTAGATTTCCTTTCTGTAGGAAATGCTGGCAGTTCAAGAGTGTTTTAATTCTGATTCACTAAGCAAGTTAGAGGATTCAAAATTGGCTCCGTGATCAAAGAAACAATTCCTTTAGAAAAGCAGAAGGTTTCTATTTTGATATGTCTTCAGCAAAATGCTGCCGTGTAACACTGTTCCAGAGGCTCCCAGAGTATTCGGAATCCCAGGCAATCTTGTCATGGTTTAAGGCCTGCCATGCAGCCCACTCACTGCCCTCTCCCTCCTTCCTCGCCTCCCGGAGGGATGGGGAAGAGAATCGAAAGAATACAACTCCCACAGGTTGAGATAAGAACAGTCCAGTAACTAAGGTATAACACAAATCACTGCTGCTACCACCAATAATAATAATAATGATAAGGAAAATAACAAGGGAAGAGAATACAATGGCTCGTCACCGACCGATACCCAGCCCCACCCCAGCAGAATCTCCCTTCCAGGAAACTGCCTGTTACATCCTGGGCATGACGTGCTGTGGTATGGAATACCCCTTTGGCTAGTTTGGGTCAGGTGTCTGTCTCTGCTTCCTCCCGGCTTCTCCTCCTCCTTGGCAGAGCATGAGGCTCAGAATGTCCTTGCTCAGACTAAACATTCAAGCAGTAGCTAGAAACATCAGTGTTATCACCTCTATTCCCAGACCAAAAGTCAAAAACACAGCACTGCACCAGCTACTAAGAGGGAGAAAAATGACTGCTACTGCTGAACCCAGGACAACCTCCAGAGTATCAAACCAGGGTTTGGAGAAATCTTGTTGTGAGAAGCAGCATCAGGAGGCTTAAACTCTAAAACTACCAACTCCCTAAATGCTTTTGAGGTCTCTGCTGCAAAACCCTAGCCAAGCTGTGAAATGCTAGGTAAGCTGAGGCTCCAGAGACATGAATCCTTTTACTTGTGTAGGACATGAAGTCGGAGACCCAACATGCTTTGCTTCACAGCACCTTGCATGAGGGACACCTAAAGGTGCAGGCAGCGGACACCTCAGGTTGCCTAACCCTGGATATGGTGAGGGAGCTGCAGGCTTTAAGACAATGTCTGCACTGCTAAATGGGCCAGAGCATAGTAGAGACAAACAGCTGAACACAATCCTTGCTGTTAAGTATTTAACATGCTTAATTTTTCATGGGCCAGTAAGCCTTTTGCCAAGCATGGCTAGTACGTGGTAAGTACAGGACAGGGTCCATGCTATTTAACAGTTTGAGCATAGAGATTGTATTTTGAAGAGGGACCTTAAATGGATGAATATGTGCTGAGCCATGTCATTTGAGATGTGAGATAAATCCCTGGCTTGTTTTATTGTTTTATTCCTGATGTAAGTGAAGATTTGAGAATTCCTACTAATTCCCACCATCTAGGGCAAGTTCTCACCTGCCAGCATTTGAAATGGAGGGAAGCATTAAAATTGATCTGTTTGCAGGTTACCCATCAACATTTGAAGACAGGATATGCAGAAATTATGGTGTGGGGTGTTTTTTTAGGAAACCGATGTACATAACATCGCTATTTTCCCCTAGTTAATCATTAGAAAAACTACCTTTTCTCTAAGGTATGTATTACAGGTCATATGTTTTAATAACGAACTATATGTATTTGGAAAGGGCAGCTTACAGATATGATTAGGAAAAGATACTCATCTTGCTTATGTCTTTAAATTATTAATTCCTGGTCATTCTATAGTACCTCAGTCAATTTTTGTGTGCTATTGGTGTTACAAGAAAAATGTCTCGGAAATGTTTCAGATGTTTAAAATGTATTGGACTCCTTTTTCCATATCTTCACTTCCAAGGCTGGACCAGCTTCATTACATGGGGCCAATTTTTGCTCTCATAATAGCAGTTGTAAATGTGAAATAAATCCGTTCATTTCAATATGGTTGCTTACAAGGGAATGTGATATTATCCTGCAGTATTTGGCTGTACCAGATCGGTACAGATGGATCTTTGAAGGAGAAAGAGATTCAATTAAGGCGCTAGTTTAAGTTATTATTAAAATCTTATGATTTGTTTCCCTTTTCCAAGTACTCTCACTCTGAAGTTTGGGGGTAGAAGCAAATTCTGTGCATTCAGCTGAAGAGCAGGTATGTGTTAGGCTTTTTCTGTGTTTTGCAGGCACCAGTATTAAAGGTATGAAAGTCTCCTTTGTCCAGAATAATTTTAATTTATTTTTTTTTTTGATGAATTTATTTTTGGGAGAATTTATTTATCTATAGTATTTATTTATTTGGGAAGGATTTGTCATGAATGTATGTGTATTTAGTCATTGTCATTGTCATCATCTGTATATGCTTACAGACCTATCCACACAAAGCTCCATATAATGAATTGTGTAATTTGGAACTACTTTTCAGAGATAGATACAACCACACCAGAAAAAAGAAGTCGTTGCTGCCACACATTTCTTACTGGATTTTGAATATGTAAAAATAATGACAATGGGATGTCTGTTGCCCACTGTACTGTCCTTCTTTCCTGTTGGAGTGGTAAATGACACAGCTGTCATTCACAGTGCTGGAAAATATGTATCTTGCCCAGACAAGGTGGTACCATTTTCAAATGACCTAGTTTGCAATACTCAAGTTATTTTGAGGCGGAAGGTGAAAACTCTTAATCATTATAGCATATTAATCATTATCATATAATCTGGTACAGGCAGTGGTCTTTGAGCATCTAAAGCCAGCCTTCCAATTGAGGGCTGACTTAGAGGGTGAAATATAAGAATGCTTACAAATAGAAACGTGGATAAGTATTTCAGACGTGGAACTTGTAGAGCATCAAACCCTTTTATTTGCAATACATTGATAACCTATAGGTCATTTTTCTTATCCAGAATTCATTATAATTGCTTAGAGAACAAGTCTTGAGATATCAGATTTTGACATTTTTTCCCAGAGAATTTATCCAAGCCAGTGGTATTTTAATTTAACTCATTTCCATTCAGGGATATTTAATCACAGTTTTCCATGTCAGCTGTGCCTCAAGCGATAAGATATCCTGCTGAGCTCATACTGCAATAGAAAACTTTGGTTTACTTGACTCAAAACAAATGTGTTCATGTGTATAGTAAAATCTGATTTTATAATGCTTTTCTGACCCTTCAATACTAGTAGTGCAATCAGTCAGTGCAAAACGCAGAGGAAGTGCAATTATGGCTTAGGCAGTAATGCGCTTAAACCTCTGAAAAAAGAAATTATTTTCTAAACGTGCCTGTCATAACATGCTGTTGCCCAGTTTCATACAATTTCTAATATTCCCCTGTGTCTGAGGAATTAGTTTAAATATTTGCCAGAAATTGGGATTATTCTTTTTCAGGGGCATATTAGAAATAGCAAATGTGTGGCTTTTCTTTACCTGGCTGATCTTTCCTAGCAGCCAGGACTAGTATAGCATGAGAACTGTGGCTGTCTCTTGCTGGCTATTCATTCACTCCTGTCCCACTAAAAGAGATGCATGGTTATGTGGACTGAAACCTCTTCCAGCAGAAGAAATAATCAGAGACATGTATTCCTATGAAATATCCTCATGTGAAAGTAATACAGAGGATGCTTCATTCGGAGGGTAATGGCCTCTTGCCATTATGTTTTTTTGTATTTCCTTTACATGTATTTTCTTTTAATGTATTTTATTTATATATTATTATGCATTTATTTATTTTTTATTATGTATTTTATTTTATGCATTTGTTTCTATGTATTGCACCCTGAGATGTTTTAGAAAAATGGCATTGTAGCTCCAGTTAGGGATTAGGAGCTGGGAAACATTCACTGTTGTATGACCCGCAGGAGGTATGTCCAGTTATACCCCACTGAAACATTCATTTAGCAAGGCAGTGAACTGAGCTTAGGTTTTTTGGTTGGGTTTTTTATTTTTTATTTTCTCCAGTCAATATAGACTGGTGGGTTTTAAAGGGAACAGACTGGATGTTTCTTAATGTTCTTGGTGTCAGTGTCGTGGATCAATGTCATTTTGCGTGGGGTTTTTTATGTCTTATACTGAAATGCACATTGCTTTAACAGGTGTGTATTTGAAAGGTGATAATGGGACCCATTATGATTTCCTGAACATAACTGCAGTTCAAGATCACTTTATGTTTCCTTTCTGTGATAGCAATGTGAGAAATAAAAGGAACAATAAAATGGTACTTTGTTACTGTGCTTTCCTGCTTGGTACATGTCTTTTAATGGCATTTGCTTTGAATTCTGTCAAGAATAAGCTGTAACTATTTGTCACTTTTGAAAAGCAATGTAAGTCTAGCAGAACAAGGCAAATTTATGCATCTTCTGTTGTTTTTTTCTGGATTCTGAGAAATCTAAGTTACTGTATTAGAGAGGCATTATACCTAACTTTCAGCAGTGATAAATTAGGCATCTAATCTAAGCTACTCTCATGTGCTGTCTAGGTACCTTTAAGTGGTGAATCACCCCTTCTATCCAAGAAACTTATTTTAGGAGGATGAGTCATTCTCCAGAAGTGGACACCTTCTTCCAGTGACTCTCAAGGAGGATAAGCTTCAACTGGGGGCTAACTTTTGCATCTCTAAGGGGTGGTGAGAGCAAGCTCATTTTTTCCTTCCCTTTCCAGCTATTTATTACCATGGTCGTGTTTGTTTTAAAAAGAGAAGCACAGAATTACACCATCATTATTCCATGGTACTTATTCTATAGTTTTACTGAATCAAATCCTATGTGGGCAGGGAAATGAGGTATCATATATGGCATTCCCACTGTGTTTTGAATATGTGCAACAGTCCTCTCTTCTCAGAGGTATAAAGAGGAAGTAGATTGCTTTAGTTCAAATTTTGACTGGCCTGTGTTGTCTCATCTTGCTTCTTTCTTGCTTCTGGCTTACTGTGTGAGCAATAGAAATAGTGATCACCTTGTTCCTCTCCTATGTGACATTACTTAAAGCTTTCAAATGACACCCAGGTTTTTAGGTGACATTTGGACTCCCACCAGTGCGATTCTTATGACAGGCCTTGCAGGCATTCATCCTCACCTTTCCTTCAGGACTCACCACATTTTACTTTCTTCCAGTAATTTGCTCCGTTAATTTTGCCTGTAGCTTCCGTACTCTATTTTTACATCATTACCATAAGATTTTGACTTTCAGTTGTTAAAACTATATGCCAAAACTTTTGTAAAGGCAGATATTCCAGCCTAATTATTGTTATTAATGTTGCTACCATCAAATCCTGAATCTAGTGCTTATATTGTTAGTGGTATTTAGTTACTATCAGACTGCTTTATACCACTGCCCATTGTGGTATGGGTATACAATATTGTTCTAGCTATATTTTTTTAATGAATAATTTAAAATACAGCACAGAGAAAAGTTTGTCTGAAGGGTTTTCTCTTGGCTCCCAGCTGCGTCCAGCAGCATTTCCCTCTTTCCTCCATTGTCCCTGGAGATATTTTTAATACCTTCAGTAAATCAGCCTTTCAGTTCCACCTACGGAGAATTGTCCTCACAGTCTGGAACCTAAATATAGGTACAACAGAGCTTGTAATGTACTATGGTACATGATTACTGTAATAGTTACTGTAATGTGCTATTGGGCTGCAGTACACAATCCAGGTTGCTGTGACCTAGTGCTGTGTTAAAGAGGCAGAAGAAATACCATCAAATGTTATAGCATATGGTGGTATTCCCAGTAAATCTGTGGGGTAGGCGAGATGAATTTCTAAGAGCTCTTTCCAAGCTTTAACAAGCTGCCATCGGCACTGGTGCTAATCAGTGTTTGTAGTCTCATCAGAAGGGTTTTCTGCAAGGTCTGTCTGGGGCACTGAACTGGTTCTTTGTTGATTACAGGTTGAAATGGGGGTCACTAACAGGGCAGGAATTTCTTCCTTGCTAAGGATGCAGAAGGTTTAACATTTTTTAGCCCTTGCCAGAACTGGTAAATTTATTTGAAAACTGATGAAGCTACAAAAAGGCAATTTTTCTGAAAACCCCTTGTGTACAAGGAGGCAGTTTCTGATCTGTCAAGCTTTGGTGTCTGAGCAGAGGTAAAGGTGAAAGTGAACAGAAATACGGACAACAATTACATTATCCTGTTAGATGGCAGAATCACAATAGGAAGGATTACTGTGTTTTTGAGGACACAATCACAATAATGAATGTCAGCCATGGGAACGTGTAGATGAAATCATTTGTTCTCAGCTATTGCTGCATAACTCCCACTAAGACTAACAAAGTCACAGCTAGATTTGTATCCCTGCTGCAGGAATTCAGTGAGGAAAGTTTTGCTGCACTCCAAAGCAAGCTGCTACACCTGAATAGAATCAACAGTGACCTCAGCTTTACTCTGAGCAGGTAGCTCACCCCAGAAACAGAAAAACAGCAAGCAAAGGACAGGGAGTGCTCTCAGCTCTCTTTCCATGCATTCCACTTCTTCCTAAGGACATCTTTCTCTTATTCATAAGGTAGTGTCAATGGCTTTTTTGCAGACTTCTTCAACAGCTATTTCATTATTCTAGCTAACCTAAATAACTGGTGTTGGAAACATAAGGATAAATGACAGGTATTTTACCTGTCATTCAGTTTGTTTCCAGATATGAGAAACCAAAGCACTTTGTAAACCAATCTCGCTGCCATTTTTACCTCTGTTATTACACTGGGTCATGACATACATTTCCACTAGTTATAGTTTCATCAGTAAATGGTGGCTGTGCTTCTACATGTTTGTAATACTCAAGCTAAGAGAGTTTAATAATTTTTAAATGAATTGCAGTGCATATGTTTCATGGTTTCAACATAGATTTCTGAAGTTATCAAATAACAGGTGGTTCAATACAGTTTTTCTATTCATTTCATAAATTGCTTTTATAGTCAAGTAGAGAATACACCAGTGAACTCGTTTACTTCAAACACAGTAGTTTTAGTTTTAGCATTTAATAATGTTACTGCCTTTGAGATTCTTGAAAGTTACAGAAGTGAATCAAAACTCTGATTAGGATTATAGATTTGAACCCTTACTGATCATTTAGATTAGAGGTGTCAAAGTCCAAGATTAGGGGGCCTTCAGCTACTGCTAACATTCTCAGAAATTGATAGTAAAATCTTACTCTTATCAGAAAAATCCTCAAATGGAGTTTTCCTAGGGTTTTTCTCAAAACTTGATGTGGGCAACATAATCAACTCATACTTTTGCCACTCTTTAACATACTTTTACTAAGTAGCATATTTATCTCAGGCTTTGCCTGGAGATTGCCAGTGATCACAGATACTTCAGCCATACCATAAGGTCTCACAACATTATTGCACTTGTGGTCTTCATTGATCATGAGGTGCAGAGCTTTCTATATCCTGCCAGTTAGGCAGCACATCATCACTTGACATCTTGTCTTTTGAAATGTAGTGGAAAAGTATAAATGAGGGAGGGAAGAGTTTGGACTAAAGTTTTTTATCTTTCACTGTGTTGTAATATTCCTTGTCTTAGTGAACATAATCTGTTCAAACTGAGAACAAAGCTGCATGTTACCTCACTGAGAACTGCAGGCAAACTTACCCTAATGCCAACACTTGTTGGCAACTGGGTGAATCAGTGCACTAGCTGCCAGTATGGAGAAATATAGCAAGGTCACTCCAGATATTCTCGGAAGATGGGTGAATGCAAGTTTTCTTTAGCATTTCTTCCTGACAGAATCTGTTATGTAGTGCAAGTCTGACGTGGGGTTTCATGTGCTCATGAGACCAATTGAGACACAAGATGTATTGATTTGAAGATAACAACACGGGCTTTTAGAAAATCTGTCAAGGTTTGCACTTCAGGGAATACGTTCAGTCAACTTGCCACAAGGACACTGGGAATGCGCAGGTTCCTTTACCCCTCTGTAGCTTTGCTTCATGTAGGGTGAAACGGGATGTTTGAAGAACAAACATACAAAACTTCCTATAATATCGCACAGATGTTATATTTTCTAACTTGGGAACCAGATATTGAAAGTGTGTCATTTTTCTCCTACATACTCTGTAGATTGTGGCATTGTATAATACTTTATAAATTATTATACCTTAAAGCAATTTGTCTGGCAGTTAAAAAGTGGACAAATTAATTACAGTTATCTGCCAAAAAACAACTTAAACACTGTTGTGGAAAAGGAGCATTGAGTTTTTTTCAGAAGTATTTGGTAGGGCTCTGGGGAGATTTTTTCACAAGAAGTATTAGGTAGGGCTCCAGGGAGATTTTCCTGTCTTTCTGAGAACTGCCAAACAGGAAACAAGTTTTATTCTATAATAAACCTGAAGTGAATACATTACTGTCAAAGCAGTTATTACTAGTTTACTTCTGTGTGCTTCTGAGCAGAAATTGGCACTATAGATTCTGTCTGGGTGGGTGCATGAACAGATGGATGCTTTTTGTCACATTTTATCTTAAGCATTGAATAAAATGATAATGACGTATTTCACTACAGCAATTTCTGTAACTGGAAGTCTCAAGAACAAAAAATGTTAGATCAGTGCATATCTCTTCCTAACTTAGAAGCTATTCTGGTTTGTCTCCTGGTGACTTTTCTGCTTTACATGCAACTCTAAATTTACTTGTTATTAATATCACCTCCTAGGTTAGACTTGGAAAAGACTTCTTATTCCTCTTCTTGAAACCACAGCAATGTTTCACATTATGCTAGGGTGATTTATTTCCCTCAGACTAAACTGCATACTTTGGGTGAACATTGGATTGTCAGCAGCTTCTCAAGTAAGAAGCAGTCATGCTGCCCTGAAAGTTGGTGTGGTTTTGTGGTTTTCATTTGAAATAGCAAATGAGAGTGCAGAACTTCCCAATGGAGGAATGAGAAAGGCAAATGCTGCTTTGATAGGGAAACACTAAGCAAAATTTGCATGAAGGCTGCGCAACTTTTAAAGTGAATGAAACTTTTCTCTGCTAAGATTGTTATGCCTAGAAGACTTTTTCCATGCCTCATTTGCATATTTTATTACAGAGTTGTCTTTTAATAAAGGAAATTAATGATAAAATAAAACTATACAAATTCTCAGTCTGTTATAGTCTTTTCTTAAAAATTGAGTTCATTATTAAGTATGGTTGCCATCAATTTTTAATGATGTCTATTAATGTAATCTTTTATGATAATATTCATGAGATAGCCTTTAATGGGTGATTTCCTGGATTGCCAGTACAATTTCTGTATGCATTGTGTGTCAAAGTGTCAGACAGATGATGCAGATGATGCAAATTGTGCAAAAAAAGGGCGAAGCTGCAAAATTAGCTAACTTCTGCTCTTGGTATTTTTATCTTCCATGTGTCGCAGTTTTTAAAGAGGTTACTAATCTTGTTAGAATTGGCAATGACAGAGGGTGATACCATCACTGAAATAGAGGCGATGAAAAATATTGGCTTATTTTAGCTATCTGACTCTATGTTTTTTCTCCAGAGGTCCATCTGCTATCACTGGCTCAGAAATCTGATTTAGATGCACCACAATACCCTTCCATTCCAGAAGCTGCATAAATGCAGTACTGAATCACAATCTTAAATCTAAGTGGGTGGAAAGTGCGTTTCATTACACTACATTCATTACAGCTTGAATTCTTCAATTTCCTTTCCCTTGTTTCTGGGAAGCTCAAGTGCTTTGCTATTTTAGCAGTGGGAATAGACATAAACCTCAAAAAGCCTTCTTTCATTGAAGGGTGCACTGCAGGTTGCCTGGCTTTCGTTCTGGTCTCCACTTGCTTTAGATGCAGCCATTCATCTTTAGCTTGCTTCAGTTGAGTGCAAAACTTGGCAGAAGTATTTCATCTTGTTATTTTACTGGCTTTTCATATCTCACCAGCCTTCATTTCTCTGCCTGCACTTCTCTCCCTGCTTTTACAGGGGCTACCACAGAAACGAGCCCATGAGCACAGGGCACCCTATAAGGCCAATATCCCCTGAGGGTCTCTTTTTCATCTTTATTGCCCAAGGGCTAGATTAATCTCTCATCCTTGCTCCCAGAATCAATATTGTCTATTATCACAGCAGTACCCCAAGGCAGAGCCAGCCTTTTCACCTTTTTGCTCCCTGCCTTCCACATATGCCCAGAGAAATGTCCTTTCAGGACCCGCAGGCTGGGCCACAGCAGAAGTCTATGTAGGAGGCAAGGGGAAACAAGCACCTAAATATCTCCTTGCTGGAGCCCTTTTATGAATTTCAGGTCTGGCTGGGAAAGGGAGCTTTGGGTGGCAGTGACCAAAATTTGGCTCTCTAGCAAGAGATATAAAGTGGTCTTGTAGCTGAGAGAAGTAGATTCTCTGTCAGAGACTTCTTGTAGACATTTCAGTGGGAGGGTAGATACAGTGTGGAACCTCAGAATGGGAAATATAAACCTAGCCCCTGAGATAGGAAGTATGGATATTTTACAACTTAAATCTCTTTTGTTGCTCTGTCCTGATGTGTCCTACCTGGATTTATCCCAGGTGCAACCTCATACTGCTTTTCAGACGCTTTCTGGGCAGAAAAAAAAAAGTGTTCTTTGTGGGTTCCTTGTTGGCAGCTGGTATAGAACTGGAAAATAAATGCGCACCACTCTGTGACTCTTCTCAAGTAGCAGAGAGCTGAGACCAAGCATGAAGCTAACTGGATCCAGCTCAAGCCATTTGGGTGCTGAAGCCTTCCCTTTGTTTGAAGTGTTGGGTATAAATGCCAACCAGAACACATCCTGGTTAGGCTAGACCTGTGCATGGGCTGGGTGGGCAGGTGGCTAAAAACAGCCCATAAAACATACCACATCTAAGCTCTCCTGGCCCTCTTTTAATGGTGTCTTTTTTTCTGGGTTTCTCTCTAGCATGTCTCAATGCTTTGCCATATTTCAAAGTTTAATTTAAATGCTTCTTCCTAAAAAACCCTTCATATAGTGAATATAATCTGACAGATTGTGTAACATATTTTCCAAAATAAAATGCTGATGCTGACTAAAGCCAGCCTAATCCTCCCCAGTGCAAGTATTATTAACAATGTTTACCCCACACAAGTGATGCTCGTGAGGTTCCTCTTCCAATTCCGGTAGCTAGCTGGTTTCTTTAGAAACTGAAAGATCACAGTAACGAAAGATTGACAACTTAAAGGCTGTATCCTTCAACAAACATTCAAATACACTAAAGCAGTGTTTCTGTGATTGGAAATGAAAATAAACATGCCTTCTTCATGGAGGAAGTTCACTAGATAGGTGACGTCTCTGAAGGATTAGTCAGTTAAGGTTTGAAAGCAATTGGCAAAATGTTTTATATATATGTCTTAATTCGTCCAGCCTCTCGAACAAGTAGAAGACAGTTACTGTGGCAAAAGGCCACCAGATTAGTTATCTGTGTTTCCCCTGGCCTCTCCTGAAACTTGGGGGCATATGCCTATGGCCTTCTTCACTTTACCTCCAACCCAGTCTTCTTTACTGTTTCCTGCTCCTCACCTTCCTGCAGAATAAGAGCAGGTGAAATTACAGATGCTGTACAGCAAGTCCAAAGATAAATTGTGAATCACCTTCAGCTATAAGTCTAATTCTGGCTGCTTCATCCCCATCCAATCAGCAAATGGTTGCCTTTTTTTCTTTTAAAGTCTTTTCCATCAAAAATTTTCAGGTAGAGCAGAGCTGGAGCCAAGGTACATTTTTCTGGGAAAGTTTCGGCATAATTGAACAATGTCTATTTTGCAGACAAGGGCCTCTCAGAAAATCTTGGTGCTTCATTTTTTGAAATGCCTTGTGATATTTTCTATAAAAATCTTATCTCTGAACCAGCTTGCCCTAGAAATGTCAATATATTGGAGAGCCTTGCTAGTGTGGATTTTAGCAGTCCAGAGTGTCTCAGCAGGCTATAACAATATTGCTAAGAGACCTGTGGAGAAAATTAATCTCTAGCAGAACCAAGTTACTTCAGAAAATAAACCAGGGACTTAGATTATTTGCCATCATGAGGCATCTTCAGCAATTATAAATAACCTGCCTTGCTCCCTCTCTCATGCCTTTCTGGCTGTGCACTTGACTCAGAATTATTTCCTATGTCTAGAAACACATGCCACCATCATGTCCCTTGTATGATGGCAGGAGGTAGGACCATGAAGATTTTTGGTTAAGATAGGACAGCTTTCACTGCAGAAAGGTTACAAAATTGGGCCACCAGTTTTTTTTTGCTGCAGTAAAACTGAAAAAAAGAATTCTGGGTTCCATTTTTCATTGCTGAGCTTGGGAAGAAAGGCTGATCAAGTCAGTAGTAAATAAATAGGGTATGTGGCAAGACAACAGGTTGTTGTATCAGCAAAAATGTACGTGACCTTCTGATGTTCCTCCAGACTTCTGTTTCACAGAAAGCTCTAATCATTTTGGTTAAATTGACAAAAAGGCATAAGAAGGAAATTATTCATCAGGCAGAGAAAGCAAGCCTGCTCTCTTCAGCTTTTTTCCATCTGTTGGTCTCCATTGAGAAACTGAAAAGGCAGCTGCTGGGGAGTCCTGATCTGCTGGCAGTCCAAACTGATGATTTGCTTTTGAACAGTTGCAGTGCTTAATCTCTGTGTTCCAGCAGGTTTATTATTTTAAGGCTTTTTTAGCCATTGGGTTTCTCCTAAGGATTTAGTTTTCAAAATGTACTGTAATCTAACATAGTGTAAATCTAAAAATTATCCAAATTTAGATCACTTTAGGCTTCAGTGGGGGAGGAGAATGATACAGCAGTTCTCAGTTTGTACTAGTTTTTTGTAGCTTTGAGTTACAGAAATAATAACAGTGTTTAAAGGAGTCAGCAAGAGGCTGTATTAAGAACAACACCTTTCATGGCTATGAGCACGCTGTCCATGCAGTGTTATGTGTGATTCATTCAAAGTTACCACGTGAAGCATTTTTTTCTTGTTATATTTGTTACAGTCTGTAACTGGTTTTTGTGCCAGAGAAATCCACGTTCGCTTCTCCTGAAGCCCTCATTTCTGTGGACCCCTAATACTGAGTTGAAGCAGACCTGGCTGATCTGACTGGTGTTAATTTGAAATTTCTCTGCTCATTTCTTACACTGTAATAGTTACAGCACAACCCCATCACATATGCCAAGCAAAGACTTATTAAAGAGAGTCCCTTAGAAGGAAAATATATTGCCTTCCTTTATGAAGGACATCTTATCTTCTGGATTCATATTCTTAAAAATCAAAATCACAGCAGAAGAAAATATTGGCCTCATTTTCACTTATAATACATACAAGTCCCCAGAATTCATACTAGAGGTCATTGATGTCTTGGGAGAACTCCCAGTCGAGCTGACACAGAACTCTCAAGCCTCACTCTCTTCTGAAGACTTCTCTAGATACATGTGAGTGCTACAACAGCTATCTGATCCTGCCTCTGATTCTCCTTCCGATACCTGGATTCAAAGTCAATATCCGTATTGTCCCAACACGTGGGATGAGCTGTTTCACTTTGAACAGATCATCATGCCATTTAGGCAATGACTGATCAGGACAATGCAGGGCAACACACAATGACTATAATGCTGGACTATTGTTCATATGGATCTTTTGAAGATGAGCAAAGATGGGAATAGAAACTTGAGAAATAAGTGAAAAATCTAAGGAAATTATCATTGCAAATACATGCAGTAGAAGATTTCCAGGCCAGCAGATCATTCCTCTTAGAGACTGCAAATAAGTTGTAAAAAGAAGAACAGAGGAGTCGCCCTGACAGATGTTTAGCAATTGCAACAGCATGTATAGTATAAATATTTGAATAGCAAAAAATACAGTAGGGATATCACTTATGGACCAAATATTCTTCTCCTTACGTATTTTCCTCATGGTTGCGATACTAAAATGAGTAGGGAAGAAGACTGCTCTTTTCAGTAATAAAACTTTGACTGGAGCTCAGGAAAGAGATTTTCTGACCTTTGGAAGAAGGTGCGGGCAACTCAGGAGGTCTACAAGGGTGTTGTGAAGTTATGCAGGGAGAAAATTAACAGGGTGAAAGCTCAACCTGAACTTAATCTGGCTACTGCCATAAAATACAGTAAGAAATGTTTCGATAAATACATTAGCGACAAAAGGAGGGCTAAGAGTCATCTCCATTCTTCATTGGATGTGGGGGGGAGCATAATGACAAAGGATAAGGAAAAGGATGAGGTACTTTATGCCTTCTTTGCTTCAGTCTTTAGTAGTAAAACTAGCTGTTCTCCAGGTACCTAGCTGTCTGAGCTGGAAGACAGGGATGGGGAGCCAACAAAGCCCCCATAATCTAAGGGGAAATTGTCGGCCACCTACTACTACAGCACATAGATACACACAAGTCTATGGGCCAGATGGGAAGCTGGTGAAGGATCTAGAGAAGTCTTATGGGAAGTAGCTGGTGAAACTGGTGTTTAGTCTGGAGAAAAGGAGGGCCTGGGGAGACCTTATAACTCTCTATAACTAACTGAAAGGAGGATGGAGCAAGGTGGGTGTTGGTATCTTCTCCCAAATAACGAGCATTAGGACAAGAGGAAACTGCCTCAAGCTGCACCAGTGAAGGCTTAGACTGGTTATTAGGAAAAATGTCTTCACTGAAGGAGTTGTTAAGCATTAGAACAGGCTGCCCAGGGAAGTGGTGGAGTCACCATGCCTGGAGGTATTTAGACGTGTAGATGTGGCGCCCAGGGGTATGGTTTAGTGATGGACTTGGCAGTGCTAGGTTAACAGTTGGACTCAATGTTTCCAACGTAAACAATGATTCTATGAATCAGTGGTTAAGAAGCAAGGGGTCAGAAATGTTTTCTTTTCATGTTTGACACAGAAAAAAGTTAAAAATTCTCCATCTCTATCTGAATTATAAAGTTTTGCAGCATGTCTTGTCTTAAACCATGACACAATGTGTGGCAGTCATCTAAGAAATACAGAATGAAAATCCATGACAAATTAAACATAATAAACAGAATAAACAGAAAAATGTTAAATGGCTCTTCTATTAAGATCTAGGATAAATGAAGTTAAGAAGAACAGAAAAAGAGCTCCTGGAAGTCTGGGCTATAACATCCTCTTGACTCATAATGCCTGAAGTGGAGCCTTGTGTTTTGTGGTGGGCTTTGTACATGTTCACTCTTCACATATGCAGAGTCTTACTGTCTGAACTCAATCTGTGCAGAGAAGCTGATCTGGGACTTGGAAAATCACAGGCATATGTTTGGAGATGTTTCACTTAAAGTGGCCAAGATCTTCCCATGAAGGAAAGGCAATTCCAAGTTTTGCTGTCCCCTGCCAAGGGCAAAATAACTTGTCACTTTCTGACTATGTGGTGGAGATTTTTGGTAAGAGAGGAGGTGCTTTTCTTAATGTCAGATATGCAGGTGATGTGGACAGAACCCTGGAGAACAGCCTGTGCCTAAAACTAGCCTAAATTAGAAGCTTAATCACACAGCCAATTTAATAGGTGTAGAAAGATAGACGCCTCCAGAGAACAGTATAAATCTTAGTGCAAGCACATCCTAAAAATAGTTGTGAGAAATCCACACCTGAGCCTGCTCTATGTGCAAGTGGCTTTCCTGAAACGGACGAAGGAAATCTAGTGAAGAATTTAAAAACACATACCAAGAAATTACTAGGACAAGGTAGTATACTCAGAACCCCTCCCATCCCATGTTTTTCTGCATACACAGATGCATAATAATTAGGAAATTTAAATAAAATTGTAGATAATAATAACACCACAGAATAATAAATTCATACAGAATAAATGCAAACAAAAAAATATACAGACCAGAAAAGGAATAATAATTTATTTTATTTTGAATTTAAGAAGTAATGAGGCATGTTGGCTGTACTAGAAACGAGTGAACACCGGGAGAAAAACAAGGGTACATATATGTCAGTGGTAAGATTGTATGTGGGTATATGTATGCGTCTGAGTTTGCAGCCAGTTTTACCTACTCCCTCTCAAGATAACAAAGCAATGAGATCACTTTGAATAGGAAAATATACCTAAAGGAAGGCAGAATATAATTGTCCATGTGGCTGAAGAACCTTGTAATCTTATGGTCATATTTTAGTACCATTTCTATGAGAAGTTATTCTTTGCAGTCTTAGGATTTGACTTTCAAGATAAGGTTTGAATGTATTATTTTATATAAAGCACTCAGACTTTAGCACATTTTTCTTCTTTTAAATGTATGTATTTTTATGTGCTGGTAGGGATGGTTGCAGGCATGCCAAGGCACATAAAAGGGAATGACAGGAAGATGCAAGGAGCCTCAGGAAATCAGTGGTTTCATGTACACATTTCTTGTGTTCTTGCAGCATTAACATCTCATTTCCACTGTTTCCAGCTTTGGATTTCTTTTGCATTATGCCAGTTAATACGCTGCTGTCAATCTATTACCTCTGTGCAAACTTCAAAAGTAATGTCTTAAATTAGGATAAGGAAGCAGGGAAGGTATAAATGGCAACTGATAGTGTAAATCTGGTAGTATGAAAGTCCTGCTAATACAGACTTTTTCAAGTAAGAGAAGCATATTTCTTCGATGGTTTTATTTTAAGTGAGGTTGTCAAGTCTGTGACTGACAATATAAAAAGTTTCGTAATGTTTATGTAGGCTTCCTAGTATCCAGGAAGTTAAGAAAGAGGAACTAAGAATTACCATGGCATTAATGATGCATCTGACATTTGTTTATGCATTCCTATGTCCAGTTTGCATGCAGCTTAGCTCAGTATTCATTTAATAGCTTTGTCTTATTGTCATTGTTTAATTCAAGAGGCAATTTTAATTACATATACATGCATATCTTATACATTTTATTTTGCATAAAGAAATTTGGTAAATTTCTCTTACATGTTTTAGAAATATTTAAGTTTATAACACCTGAAGGAATTGAATAAAGGTGGCTGCAGCTGTCCTATTTATGCTGTGTGTTTGTGTTTTGCTCCTGAACTGCAGTGGGGTTGTAGAAGATCCTTAAATCCCAGTATAACTGAGGAAAACTTATAGAATCAGAAAGAAGGATGCCAGCTTGCCTTTCCCCAGAATTAAGATTTTGCAGCTTTATTTTGTGATACTGGTCTTCAGAATGGAAACTAATGATAACCAGGAGCTAATTTAGCTGCAGGTGGATTTCATTTCTAAGTCAGAAAGATGGGTGAGGCAGAACAAATACCATTGCTCTGGAAAAGCAATTACAGGAGTTATAAAATGAGCAGACCCTAAAGACAGGCAAGGTTCTGGTGGGAGCACAGTGGAGGAAATCCAGCTATAGTCAGGTGATGTGATGAGCCTGGCCACCCCTTTTTAAACCCTTGCCCACTGGTGCACAGCCTGGCACCTTGCTTCTGCTCAGTGTCCCCCCTGCAGAACGTTCAGCCTGTTGTCGCAGGCATCCTTGTTGTTACATGGTCATTACAAGGAGAACCCGCTCAGCAGGTTCCTTGCCCAGGCACATGTGACCCCCAAGATATGTGAAGCCTTTCCTCCACCTCCAGCACAAGAAAGGCAGAAGGAAAGGAAAGAGCAAAAGTAGGGCCAAGCTTTGATGCTCCTGAATGGCATTTCCATTTCTTATTGGCACTCTTTTGGGCTTGTGCCTGTCTTCAGATCCCAGCCCTAAACTTGATAATACTGCTCTTAAAAGTCTTGGAGCTTTCTTGTGCTCACATAGGAACCAGCTTTTCAAATCCTCTTGCTTGCCAGCCGCCAGGGTGGACTACCTCCTTCTCCCCAGACTGAGAGGTTTGCCAGTGGTTAATGAGCTCACTTCAAGAATAGAGATACTGACTCCAAGGTATGATCTTCTTCACCCATTTTTGCCATGAATAATCCATTCTATAGAGCTCTTTTGCCCCTAGGGCAGAAGAGGGGATGAAGAGGGGTATGATCTAGAGGATGAAGGATGGAACAGATGCCACCCTGCCATCAGTGTAGAGGCCAAATGTGACACTCAGAAAGCAATCTCAGCTGCTAGAGAGAACATAAGGGAAGGAGAGTATGGTGTGAGCATAATGGCCTTTAGCCTGAAGTTATTTCAGGCTGACTAGAATAGAAATCAGTAACACAGGCCTGAAAACACCTCCTGAGTAGCTAAGTCCAGTCCTCTGCTGTCCTGGGTAACCATCTTACATAGTTTTCTTTAGAATGCAAGACTCTACAGCTGACTTGTCTTAAGAAGATAAACCAGAATATCTTAGGGTTCATGTTCTCACAAAGATATGACATGGCAAGGCCTGCACTGTTAATCTGAAGATGGAAAACAACATGACTGCTAAAGTCAGAGAAAAGTAAGCTATGCTGTGTGGAAAATGTGAGAGAAAACGGAAGGTTTTGATGAACGTTACGCAACTCCAGCAGTTTCATTTATTGTATTAATTTAACCATAGCTGCACTATATGCAGCAGGTGTGTACAGCCTGCAGAGGGATGCATTTTAAATACTTGTGGATGGAAGAATTTCTTTTTTCACTGAGCTGTCTCAATTATTCCCCGAGTCACATCTCTGAAGCTGTGTGCAGAGATGAAAATGCCACCCTGCAAACTTCCAGAGCCAGCATCAGCTGAAGTCGTAATTACTTCAGTACACAGTGTTTTTTAAAGTAACACCTTCTAGGGGGATTTTCTTCACTGGAGAGTTCAGGTGAAGAATTATCTGTTAAATTTGACTGACCTTTTAAGCATGAATCCTTTCTGAAAGGTAGAAAGGAGTAGATGAATGCTCTCTAACCCCAAACTGACAGGGTATTCATCATATCTGGATTAGGTCCTCTGTCTACGAAGTACAGGAAATGATATTAATGTTGAGTTATAGCCAGACTTGATCTTCCAAGGCTGTTTCTCATTTATGGCAAAGACTATTCCATGTGCCTGATGCCACTGTGTTTGCCATTTCGTTCCTCTGGCAGGAGCAGTATCACAAATGAAAGACATCTTTTCTTGTTGAAATCTCAGAGTACTTAACCTACTTAACCTCTGTTCTGTCAAATCAGCTGTTAAGATTCTTTGTTTCTACACAGAATAGCCTGCTTTCCTCCTTTAGGCCCACATTTTCCAGGTGGGGAGCATTTCTTCACAAAAGGTCTAGAGCGGAGAGCGTGCTTTCTATTTATATTCTCCCATCTGTTGGTACTAGCAATTGAATGACCACCTGCATCGGAGGTTACATCTGAATCGTGGTCTTCAGTAGCACTAAATGAGCCCAATTTAACTACACAATGTGAACAAGCAGGTAAATATCTGCTCCTCCATAGACCTCCATGGTCTGCAGGGGGACAGCCTGGTCTGTATGGTCCATGGTCCCATGGTCTGCACCACATGCTGCAAGAGTATTTCTGCTCCAATGCCTGGAGCGCCTCCTCCCCTCCTTCACTGATCCTGGTGTTTGCAGAGCTATTTCTCTCATAGTCTCACTCCTCTCTCCATCTGTAATTGTTCCTGCACAGTAACTTTTTCCCCTTAACTATGTGATCCCAGAGCTGCTACCACCATTGCTGATGGGCTTGGCCTTGGCCAGTAGTGGGTCTGTTTTGGAGCCGCCTGGCACTGGCTCTATCAGACACAGGAAAAGCTTCTACTAGCTTCTCACAGAAGCCACCCTTGTAGAGCCTTTCTCCTAGCTCTCCACCCTCTCACCTCCCCAGCCTTGCCAAGAAAACCGAATACAAATGAGCAATTGTTTCTGGTTCACCCAATTCTGTCTTAAAGGACGGTCATTTGTATCTTCTCTCAGTTCTGTCCTTTCAATCAAAGTGTCCTGATTTAGTCACTATTTCCTTGTCAGGAATTTATTCTAGAGCTCTTAGGCAACCATTTCCTATCTTCCATCATCTTTGACATCCTTTCCTGCACCTTTTCTGTGATTTTCAAGATGAAGTGATACCTGGATCTGAAAAAGAAGCTGAAAAGAATTTTCAAACTGACACTTTAAAAGTTAAGGCATGAGAGAACACTGGGCATTCATATGCCTGCGGTGTCTTTACCCTTTGTGTGAAAAGCTCGCAGAAATTTTTACAGCGATATCATGAAGCATGCTGTGAGGATTTCCTTGATGCAAGCCACTGGGAGGGATATTGAACCGTCATTATTGCAGGTGCATCAGTGAGCAGATACTAACTCTGCAGTTATCAGTCTGGGATATCAGAACGAGTTTTATAGCTATTTACATAGCAAAAGATGCAGACAGGCATCTCCCATGGTGCTTAGGAGGAGTCAGACACTTAACACTGTTACTTCAAAAAAAAAGGTATAGCCATATCTGTAAAGCTCAGTAGGTGCCAGTCGCTACACCTTTGAACCTTAAAAATCTAGCCCTTAGTGTGTGTGTGTGTGTTTCTTCCCTACCTGTGCAATGGGGGTTATAAAACCTCCCCACCTCAGAAGAAGGCCTTTAGACTGGCCTTTTCAGTCTTTAAGCTGGATAAACAATGCAGCATGACATTGCAATACAGGATCAGCTGCTACATGTGTCTGATTACAGCAGGATTTTCTCAAGGTCTGTTTGCTTTACTGAGATTTGTGAGCAATCACTGACATTTACTCGCAACCGAGACTGAATTTTAAGAAGTTTTTCACAATATAAAATAACATTTTCCTTTGTATTTTATGTAAATATATCCAAATGTCTTCTGGCAGCTAAGCACCATTCCCCTTATGAAAACATTTTTTATCATGGAAACATGCTATTTTAACATGCTGGTTTTATGCCCCAGAAACATGCACTATTCTTCTCACTAGATGGAGGTCCAGTGCCATGAAAACTGTAGCTTTCTTGATTCTTCCTGTTAGTGGTGAAGTTGAAATGATTGCCGCAGCAATCTAAGCAAAGCTTTACAGTGTATCTGTGTTTTCTGTAGAGGACACAGATAAAGGAATGCATATTTATAAATCTGCTAAAGCCTATAATACCCTCTGGTAATAAAATACTTAGAAAAGGGAATGTAAACAAATGCCATAAAGTTGTAAAGATTTAGATGCAGATGTTCAGATGCAGATGTTTAGAAACAGTGTCGATTTTATAAAATCCAGTTGTACTGAATGAATTTCTTTTGGCAAAAGCAGAGCTATTTAATAGATCACATCTGCCTGGCTGATGCTGCATTGATCCTGACAGCAAATTGCTGTAACTAATCTGTTTTAATTAGGCAGAGTCAGGACTGCCATTTATTTTGCTTTTCAATTTTTTTAGTAATCATCTTTCAGTGCCAGTACATTTAACACTCATCAGTCCTGGTACCAGAACTAAAGGAAGTAAGAAGTTTCTTAAGCAGTACTTTCCAGTTGCATAGTGAGACCTGTTTAAGGCTTCTCCAGTTTTTCAGTGCCTTTGCCTCTCACTTCCCAGAAAGTCTGTATCCTCCTCTTTAAACATACTTCTTTAATAATGTCATGTTATGCTTCTCTGAGCACCATTCTAGGACAGAAAGATATAAAAACAGAATAAAGAATCAAGCAAATAGGGACTTAGTTGAAATTCTTCTGTTACTAGTTTGTAAGCTGATGTGCTCTGAGAGTGGTTGGGTTAGTGCTTTAAGTGATGGGAGAAAGAGGTCCAGTTTCTCCATCTCCTCCAGAGTTTGTTTATGACAGATCAGTTCATTTCAGCTCAAGAATACAAAGGATGTTAAGGCCTAAAAAATAATTTAGGTCTGGTATTTAAGCAGCCACATTCAAGATCTAGATCCTGAAGATCAGATGTTTCTTAGCCTTGCAGTGACTGCAAAGTCTGACAAAACTCTTCATGTCTACAACTCTCAGTATGAGCAATATCTTCCTGGTGAATGCTGAGTGGAACACACCCACTTCATTCCAAACCCTAAAAGAATTCACAAATTTGGGGTCTTTTAGTGTTTTGTCTAATGCTCTGGCCTGTTCTGGACTTGGAGATTTTTGTTTGGACTTACATACATAATATAACATAGATGCCTCATGCCATCGGATATGCCCTTGGTTATCAAGTCATCAATGTAGATATGACAACATAGATATGACACAGTATACTTGGAGATGTGTGTCTTCCTGAAGTGGCATTTGGGAGCAAGATGAGATACCCTAGCGCATGTAAACATGCACTGTCTGCCTATGTTTGGGCACCTAAATTGCTCTTCTTTGCACAATAAAGGCAATTAAGGACCTAATGAAGAATCGTGTATTCTGCTTAGGAGCCTGGCATGAAAATTTACTGCAACAGCGCTAAATGCTTTTTTAGTCATCTCCCTTGGTGGAGGTAAATATACGAGCTACCTAATGTGTAAACTAGGGGCCTCAATACTTCACAGAGATACAAATAAATAGCTTGCAGTTTTTGAGGTGCTTAGCTACCAAGGAAATATTGGCTGAGTAAATATTGTCATTAAAAAAACCTAGCTAAGCAGCTCCTTATCTCTATCCAGGATGTTTCAGCCCCACTGAATTGCACGGGGCTTGCAGCAGACTCAGTGCTCACTGTATTTTGCTGAATTTGGGATGAGTAAAAAAGCATTTAGTAGTAAAAAGAAGCATGGATGCTTCAACTTGTTATCCATTTAGACCTGAATCCTAAAATTGTATAAAATTGTTATAGAATTTTTGCATTGATCCCTTTGCCAAGTCCCTTTCCCCTGTTATTTTTGATGCTGGCTAATTTTAAACAGGTTCGAAAAAGGGTAGAATAATAAAAGATGTTTTCCTACTAGTCTAATGGAAATAAATACCAGGATAAAGCAGAAATTTATGACTCCTCTGAGGAAGACACAGCTCAGTCATTGTAATTCTCTTTCATAGCAACCTTCTGGCTAATATGGCATGTACATAACAGGTTGGCCAATCCACATGGACCCAGCTCCAGATGACTCAAAGTCACTGGTTTCTTCTTCCTTATGGGTACATTATAAGTGCATGTGGACAAGCTGGGGTGAGAAGCAGGACAGGAATAGGAGGTACACTGTAGATCCATGTTTCCACGCCTCTTCTATTTCTTTGCTCTTGTACCATTTTATTTTGTTATAGATTCAGCAATCAGTGTCATGTTTCCTCATAAATTTTCTCTCACTGATTATACTGTATTTACTTATAAACAGTGAATTTTTTTCCGGGATTTAAAATGTAAGCCTACTCTCAAAAATGCAGGTCATGCAGGAGCTATTTGACTATGAAGGCAGGCTGAGAGTTTTTCTACATGATAGCACTGTTATTCTTAGTGCTATATGAATTACCTTTAGTCTGATGTATACCACACATATGCCTATAAAAGAGGAAACTTGTGAAGTTTTTCAGAGATAGTCAAGGCATATTTTCTTTTATGACCCATTTCTAGTTGCTAGGATTTTATTTTTCAAAATTGTCCTGAACCCATTGTCTTTCTTCAGATTTGTACTTTAACCAATGAATATCACTTATAGCATTGTCTTTCTTAAATAAATTAGTCATACCTTGCCAGTTATAAATTATAAAAGAATCATAATTTACTAAAATCAAAGTCTTTACTGTTATTGACTTTGATTAAAAAATCACTTGAATGGGGGAAAAATGTTGGGATTTTAACATATAGAAATTGTTATGCAATGCAATCTCACCTAATACGGAAATGTTAAAGCTGGAAAACTGGAAAAATTCAGTGGTCAGTTCTCCCTCATGACTCTTGCAGTGCTGTAGGAGATACAGTAAAAATCTATGAAACACTTCATTAAAAAAAAATAAGTTATATGCTTTGCATTCAAGAATGTTTTCAGTATTCATTTTGTCATGCTGCTTCCTACTCTTCTTCAGTTCACTTTAGGCCAGAAAAGTTTCATTCTCTCTGTTGACACAGAAAGGGAGCTAGCCTGTCAGCAAATGTGCACGACGAATCTCCAGGGAAGGAAATGCAATTATGTTGAGTAAGTTCATTTTTTATTGTTTTATTTTATTTGTAATAAATACAAAAGCTTATGGTGCCAAAAGACTGCAGTATAGTTGTGTAAAGATTGATTATGAATGATAAAAGAAATAGAAAATATCACTGGGATATATACTGAGCCTCTGGTTTTTTCCTAGTTGCTATAGTAATGTTTGGCACCTTGGTTAGTTATTCCAGCAAGCTCTCTCATGCTACGTCCCTGGGAGATTTGTCAGTTTAGGAAGACTGAGAACAACAAGTCTGCCTTGGATCTAGAGACAGACCTCATTAGTTTTGAGGATTAGACACAATACCTAGCACAGACACTGGTAATCAGCATACAAGTGTGGAGAGGAATACTAGGATGCTTTCAATGAGGCCACCCATCCTGGATATTAGATTGCTCTTCTGCACTCCAAAGACAGCTGGTTGTAAGGCTGGTGGGTAACCCTACTGAAACTGCCATTCTAATAATAGCTGCTCATGTTTAAGCTTAGACTAAACCAGCTCAAAGGCTTCTACAACTCAAGGGGTGTTGCACTGGTATTCAGAGGACCACAGAAAAAGGTAAGTAACGAAAGGTTGTTTTTTGATACTAAATCAAGTCTTTGAACCATTTTTGATCTGAAAAGTGCAAGTTCTAGAGGATTTAAACTGGAGTAGCTCTTTGCAGGTGCTGGTCCTTTCCTTTTGTCTTTTCACTGTCAACTAAGTTGTCAGTGTTTCTGCTGTTCTGGGAAGGATGAGAAAAAAAATGTCATGCAGCATGGCCACTATTCTCAATTTTCCTGCCTGGCTTGTGGAGTAGATACTTCTTCTTAATAACTGAGTCTTTGGCCAATTCAGTGAGAATATCAGGTAATTTATGACAGATAAGGCACATTCCAGTTTCTCTGTGCTGTAGAGAAGCATCCCCCCCAGCTTGAATTAAACTGCTGAAGACTTTGAAAGCTGAATATTAACAAAAGCTATGGCAGTAACAAAAAAAATATCTTTTAGGTCTTGCTGCTGTTTTTTAATTTTTTTCATCTCATGACTGAGGTCTTACAGTTTTGGACTCTGCCTTTGGCCATACCCCGTAAATCATATTTTTTGAAGTTCTTTGGCAAGTTGACAGGAAGATCAGTGAGGGAAAAGGGACTTTGGAGCTTTTGCTGTCAAAGTCAGCCACACTTCACTCCTTCCTTAAAAATCTTTCACTCCCTCTTAATATTTTTTGTGCGTGTACGCAGACCTGCCTGGAGTCCTAGTACATCTCTTGAGAGTGCTGTATTTATAATAATTGCATTATAACTCTACATTAATTAACACCATGGATGTGAAAAGTTGAGAATCTGTGAATTCACAAATGACAATTTCTGAATAGATCTTTTTTGTTCTTGAGAAGCATGTGCTCAGTAGGAAAGTTACAGTTTGGTAAAACTTTGATTGCTTTGGGTTTCTCCAAGAAAGGCCTAACCAAAGGTTTAGGAGCAGTTGAACTGAAACCAGAGATTTTAGGTAGAGCTCATATTCCTTCCCAAGTGTCATTAATGCTAACTCTGTGCACAGGGAACTGTTTTTAAGAATCTAAGAATCTATTATAAACTTTGTCAGGAACCATGACAACCCCTAAGGTTTCAGGAATGCAAAGCTGACTTTAACTTGGATCTGTCCACGTGGATCGCTCTATTTTGGATCTGGTTTATGTTGCGCTGGCCTTTTTCTCATGCACATTTGCTCATAAGGGGTAGTCAGTCAAGGGATTAACACAAGAGCTTATGAAGTCTAATGTAAACGACATCTTTTTCTTACAATGATTTCAGGTGTGTGTGCTCCATGATATAGCTGTCCCATGACCAAAACCATGTTAGTATTGGTAAAAAGAAAAAAGGCAGGAAGGTGGGATTGGCCCATCTGGTGGGGCAGCACAGACTGTGAAGTCTAGTTACATAGAACACTGCAAAGCAAATGATCAATGAAGACTATTAGGAATTAAGTAAGAGCAAGAGGTCACGTGGAAGAAGCTTTTTCACTTGGTGAGGATGATAAAGACATTGCATGGGAAATCAGTTATATAACAAGTTGTAAAATGAAGGTTGTCTTACTATCTTACTAGCTGTGTGAGGGAGGAGAACGAGTTAGAGAAATGTTTCATAAGATAAAGCACTGAGGAGTGGACTATAGTCCTGACTGCTCCAGATCAGCATTTCTTAACCTGACGTTGCTGGAAACAGCCAGAGAGGTACAAAACACCTCCTGTCATCCTAAGCAGCACTTACAAATTGAGGTGGGAAAGGTTTCTTGATAGACTGAAAGGAAGTAGTATCTCAGAAGTTGATCGAGTCTCAGTGAATACTTCAAAGTAGCAAAGATGCTGAGATGTCCTACCTGAACAGCTTTATTTTATATGCTATTGATTTGGGCTCCCTCTTGCAAAATGAGTACCCATTTGTTTTGATAAGGGCATACTCCTGCAGAAGGAGATGGTAAAGCAATTCAACCAAAGTGTTTTGCTGAGGTGGAATGTACTTACAGTGTTCTAGAAAACTGGGGAAACTGCAACCAATTTAGGAGGCCCCATCTGAAAATTTTAGGTTAAAAATCCTTGCCAGAGTAAACTTGTACTAAACTGGAAGATGCAGAATTGTGCTTTTGCATATATTAGATGTCCAACAATTTCACAAATACCAAATCAATTATGCTGTAGAGGTGTCCAAATTACAGGGTACTCAGGGCTCCTGTCCAGATCCTCTTATGTGCTTTCTGCTTTATATGGACTGAGAGCAGTTTCAGAGGGTAAAGAACACAGGGTAAACAAGGGCACAGATAAATATCCAATATCTAAAACTTAGATGCATTTGCAGGATTTTCGGATCATTATAAATATAGACACTTTAAAGTATTTCCTGCCTGCACCTCTTCCCTCTGCTCCCCATGCTTTTTGTGCTCGTACCTGAATAAGTACCTGTGTTTAAAACTGGCACTGTTTACAGTCTTGAACTTCTTTTTATCTTTAATCTGATTGTAGTAGAAAGCTTTTCCTTTCAGCATTTGCTTTCTGAAGTTACACAAGTTGAACAGATGTTGTCTTTTTAATTTATTTAAAAACAATTGCCAATTACCTGCGCATCCGCAGTCCCTCCTGCTAATTACCAGAGCCTGCTCTCATGCTGGCAATCAATGAAGTACAATATAGCCCAAGGCAGAACACTGCCTGTGAAGAAATGTAGTTTACTTTCCAGAATGTGTGCACTAAATACTAAGACTATAACTAAGATGCGCTTGGAATGCTGCTCAGAAAATATTTCTGTTAATAGTTCACTGATTTCATTAATGAAGATTTTCTGGTTAACTGCCTTCCTTGTGCTGGTGTTATGAGGGGGAGAGTCAGATCACCCGGCTGGTCTGGGTGGAAATAATATTAATTATTTGTTTTTAACCTACAAATTGTGTAAAAAATCTCATACTCTGTGCAGCTCTGTTAACTGTAGCTAGATCTCATAATCTGAAGGGGAGGGAAAAGGAAGAGTTTCATATGCATTCAGGAAGTGGAAGACCTGCTACAGAAGAGTGCTGGGGTTTGAGAGATCTAAAAAGGCATGTCAAGTCTTGACTAAGCAACAGCAGTGTGTCCTGTGTTTCAGGAAAAGGCCTAACATGGCACAGGTCAAGTCCCTCTGCCTGCATGTGAGCTGAATGATAAATGCATACTATCCGACTTGAGTATGTGGATTCCCTTCTGGTGAAGGTGAAAGTACAATAAGAAAAGGTAAGATGGGAAGAAAGATGATGTATATGTCTGGGTATTGTTTTGACATGGAACTGGGTACAGATGTGCCTAAGGGGTCACCCAAACTGAGAAGCTTAGGGTGCTGCTTGAATCTGCTTATTTAGATGGAACTGCTCAGGTCCACTGGGTGTTTTGATGACTGGAGTAAACAGAGCCATCTCAACAGAAACAATTGTGAAAGAGGAGGGAGGGAATTAAGGGAGTGATATCATCTGCCTAGATTTGGTGCCCAGCTTGTGCCTTCATTTCAGATGCCTAGAGGTGCAGTCCTACTAGGGCACATGCATAAGATCCCCAAGTTATTGATAAAGAAGAGCTCTTAGAATTTCTCCAGAGGTCAGCTGGGGACCTACAAATAATACCGATGATTGCAACCTTAGATTATCAACAAGAACTTGCTGTAAATTACTGTAAATTTTAGACCTGTCCTAATGTATGTTTTTTCCCAAGAACAAAAAATAAAGCTGAAGTGTAGGGAGGTAGGACTCCATAATCAGATACAGTTACAAAGCATCCAATCATTCACAACAGTGAACTCTAAAGCCAATGCACCCTTTACAGACTATCTTCCAAAATTTGACTTCTGCTTGTTTCACAGTCTGTTCAAAAAAGTAACCCAGTTTGGTGACTGAATGCTCCACATGGGTTGAAATCAGCTAGCTCTGAAGTTTGTTAACACCAGTTTGGAAGCTGGGTTGTATATGGCTTGGAGAGCATTATAAGAAGCTACAGGAGAAATTAGAGATGGTCAGTCATGTAAAGTTTTAGGAAGCTTAAGAACAGCTGGGAGTAATTAAGCTGAGGCTGTAGGAAGATGTAGGAGAAGGGACAGGGAACTATTGTAGGTAATCAGATCTGTCAAGGCTTTAGGTAGAACATATTTAGTTGAAAGTATTTAGTGTAGTCTGCAGCACTTGGTATAAGTGAACTGGATTATTCTTCCTTTTATCTGTACTTTTCAGGAAGCCTATATGATCTGGTAGGGTGTGCATTTGTCCAGTAGAGCTGAATAAGGTACAGAATAGGTTGGTTGACTGAAATGAGATTTTGTGTTCTACTTAGGCCTTTCCCTAGGAAGGGTGGTGACAGCAAAAGCCTCGTTTTGTCACCCAAACTAATACTGTTCAGGTAGGGTGGAAATGTACAGGAATTGTATTATCCCACACCAGAATTAGAATCCAGTCAAGAAACTGGGAGAACTCTGACAGGAACAAATGTTCTCATATGCTAAAGAACATGAAGAATTATTTTTCATTTTAGTTCAAATGTATTTGAATGCATTTTTATTGTATTTTGTAACATCTTTAATTAGAAGCTTTATACTAGAACCCCTGTACTGTAGGAGAAATGTCATTGTGGGTTGAAAGATATAACTCTGAATAAGTGGCTTGAAATTGGTTTTGATTAATTTTAATGTGAACTGAACATGAATTGCCTCTGTAAGTCTTGCCTGGATCTTGATTATCCTTGCCTTATGCATTTTCTTTTTGAGTATATTAAACTTTCTTTTTTTAATTTTCAGACATTGTCACCATTTTTCAATATTTGTTATTTTCCTTTTGGTACCATTGCCTTATTTTTTGTTTTATTTTGTGTTGTTTCCCTGCATGTCAGAAAAGCTTTAATCATATCAGACTTTGAGGGGGAGAAAGATGGATCTCCGACTTTATGATAAATATACTACTTACTGCATTGCATCAGTTTTTTTCTTCACTTAATCTTCTTTCTTTTCTTCTCGATGAGAGTGCCAGAACTCTAGATGCCAGACTGTGAATTGGTCCTATTCACTTTAGAAAAGGCCTTTTCCACTGTGTTAGCAATGAATTGGCAGATTTCAGTTAGAGCATGTTGCATTGCCTGCTTTGGAGCTTTTCTGTTTTTCTTCCCAGACATCTGGGCTATTGGCTTAGTGAGAGAGACACTGGACTTACTGTCCTAGTAATCACAGGATTAACCACAGGACACTTTAAAAATTATTTTGCTGATGATGGAGCCCAGGTTTTCCTTTAGCGAATACTCATGGCCACTGAGAATCCGTTCTTCTCATCCACTTTTCCAACATATTGCTTTATTTTGGCAGTTTATGTAATTCTTAGTGTTCCATTGTCCACAAGGCCTCAGATGTTTATTTCTCTGCAGTTTTACTTGGGATGCAGTGATGGGTCAAAGCTGTGATTTAAGCAGTATGATCCAGCGAGACAATGGGAATTTTCTTTTGCTTTAGTAAATACATGGGTTTGTTTACTCAATACCACATAAACTGCATCCAAGCAAAACTGAATTAGATGCTCTGCCAGGAAAAAACTAGGAGAAGAGAGGAATGGATAACAGCTGGTTCTGTCAGCTGCTGCAGTTTTCAGACATACAAGGGGAAGAGAAGTGTGACTGCTTTATTTCCACCAAAAGACCAAAAGAGTAAATAGGTGAACAAGCATGACTCCTTCACTTAGGTTATCTTATCTAGCATGACAGGAAGGAAGACAATCTTATTTGGTGGTAAGTCAACTTGAAGCTCATGTGCTGGGTCTAAATCCTTTGCAATTTCATTATATCAACAGATTTGTGACCACAGAATTTTTCCTATGTTAAGGACATTTAATAAAAATTTAAAAAAACCAAAATCTTAGCACAAATACAAAACTAAATAGATTTCTATTGATTTTTTTATTATTATTCTTGTTTTTGTTGTAGTTGTTCATGCAGTTCTAAAATGCATTGTATTCTGGGGTGCCCAAGTCTTGATTCTTCTATTTTACGTATTTTTACTACACTTAGATCTTGATGACTTTGTTTGAAAGAGCTGTTTATGTAGCAAACCTCACCTTCCTCTCCTCCCCTAACATTCACAATGACAGCTGCTACTTTGAACTGTTTTTTCCATAGGTGCACATTGTTGCTGCCATCCCCTGCATGGAAAGCTGTCATTTGGTTCCTGGTATGTGGTAGCTGATGAGGTTTGTGATGTTGTGCAGCTTGGAATAAGTTGGAGTATCACCAGCTGAGCACCAGCTGTGCTTTGTTGCAAAGGCAATTTGTCACCTGTAAAATACTCCAACTTACTGTCCCATTGCATTTTACTATTATCTTGCACAGGAATGTTCCTTTATTTGTCACCTAAGGGAAGACTTTGTGTACTGAGCTTGCTTCAACCAGTTCCTCTAGCACTGGATGGAAGAATAGAAAGGAAATGATAAACTGTTTTCTCCTTTGTATATTCTTTTAAATTACTCCAGAATTAGCATTAATTTCAAGAGACCAGTAAGTGCTGTTCATCAATGAGAAAGCAGGTGGTTAATATTGCACCAGCTCTGGTGCAGTAGTGTAAATACAGTATTGACATACTGGGCTGTTGTAGATCAGCCTCGGAGGCTGGCATAGCTGCAAATCAAAATTCTCGTATTGACATACTGGTTATCGCTGAGATTACCCTGAGGATGACATCTGAGGACATTCAATGCAAACATGCTATGGTGGTCAAAAAGGAATTTACTTTTTAGCTTGGCCTATTCTTCAGTCAGTCCTATGGTACTTCAGTCCTGGTTTGGTTGTCACAAGCAGCCTCTGATCTGAAGTTTAATCCTTTGGTAATGAATTGTTTTCTCCCATGTGTTTGTGCAGCTGACTCACCCTACAGTGAGGTTTTATGTGGTTCTGCAATGTGACAAATATGTTAATGTATGCAGAACAATGCTTCCAGTCCTGGCAGTTATTTGCTGCGTCCATAATGTCAATAATGACAAACTTCTTGCATGCTATAAAGTACTCTGATAAGACTATATGCTGCAGCTCGCTGAACTTAAAGTTGATTCTGCCTAATGATCAAAACCCAAAGAACAGCTCTTTCTGCCTTTCTGTAGCAGTAATTTAATAAGGTAAAATACCATTAAATTCAATGAGGCGTGATTAACAAATACACAGAAGCGAGAAGTCCACAAAAATGTGATCTTGCACTTACTTATTATGTCTCACGGGTATTTAGGTGATTTGTAGAAAATGATTAGGGAGGTGGAAACTGAACTTCTTTCAGCTTTTCTGCAAAAAAATCTCTAGCTGACATCCCATTTAGGGACCAAGTACTACATTCACATATAGTGACAGCATAACAGTTGCTGAGATTTTTTATTTATGGCCATATGCATTTTTAATGCCAAGCATAATTTATATCCTTGAATTTTGCATATTTAAGAGAAAATAAAGTTGACAAAGATTATGAAAAAAATTCAATCAAATTGTGTTTCTATGTTGGTAGAATAGCTCTTGAGGAGACAGAATGTTCCCAGAAGATGCTAAAACAAACATGCAAACAGAACTCTAAATTAGAACCAAGGCAAGAGTTCATGTGCTTTATTTTCTTTGAGACAGGCAGCTTAACTGTTTGCTTCAAAGATACAGATCAAATAAATCCAGAAAGTTACATTGCCTTGCTGAATCACTGTCTGAAAGGATATTTAAACTATGTTGGAATACAAGCTTGAGGTCCATTCAGAGTAATCCACTGTGCAGATAAAAGACAAGGCTAACCCTTATATATCAGTAGAAATAAAAAAGTTTAAACATGGAAGAAAGAAACATCTGTATTAACGGGCACCAAATGTCATAACTTCAGCTTTATTAATGGTGTTAACGGCAATTTTTATTATCAGTGGGTGCAAGTATGGTTTTAGATGATGGTGGCTGAGTTAGCTTTGCAGGAACAGTTCTTGAAAACCCAGTACATCTACGCTGCTCATGTGCATATATGTATGCATACAAGTATTTTGTAGACAAGAGACTGTAGGTTAAATTCATCACAGAATCAGTTTTCATGGTCCAGTTTAGAGGTTAGAGGCAATTTAACTCTACGAGTTTAAACATACGTCTGAACTGAATGACGCCTGACAAGCCTCACAAACATGCAAAGCAGAAAAACATTAAAAAAGAAATATGGAAAAGTAATGCATCAGCCTGTGAGGTCTAATGCCATTTATAAAAGAGGGTCATAAGACAGCTGCTAGCATGTTCACACTTGCTGCATATGACCAAAAGCATATGTACAATGATGAATCCAGGTCAGAGTCAGGCTATTTAGCAGAAAACTGGGAGCAGCTGGGCTGACCACAGAGAAGCCATTTTCCAAAACCTGGGCTTCGTACACAGCATGTTGAGGGTCATGTGCTCCTGCCTTTCTCAATGGGTTCTCATGAGAGCCAGCCCCAAACTGACCTAATTAAATGTCTATGGTAGGAGGCTGCTGTCTCTGAGATGCGCCTGGAATGAGCTACTTGAGGAAATGACTAATCCTATCTGTGAGCAGAATGTTGTTTGACATTCACTGGTTTGTCAAAGCTTTCCTGCAGTAATGTGAGCTTGGAGCACAGCAGAGGACATAACAGGAAAGTTCTGGAGAACACTACTGTCTGAGTGGAAGGTGGCTACGGTCAGTGTTGGTGCTTCTTCCAGTAAAACTACTCATGCTCCCAGATCATAGCATGGTCTCTTGGAACAAATTTCTCTACCCTGTCCATTATGATTTCAATTTAGCTGTGGTAATCACAAGCAGGAAGATGGATATTCAAACGGAGGGGTAATAAATGTTCAACCCCAAAACCTCATCTGTCAATGCTCTCAAGCAGAACTTTCATATGAGAAATATTTGTTTTAGTCTGAGACAAATTAAAAGCAAACTAAACATTTCCCCCTCTTTTGAAATGAAAATAAACATTACCAGGGTATGACAACTGATTAATCCTGGTAGGCGTTTGGATGAATATTCTTTACAGAAAATAAACCTGGTTCTTGCACTATGTTTTTAGGAACATATACAGTAGCCCTTGTTTATTTTTAAGTAAAGATTTACTAACAAGTTCTGAAACTTCTCAAGAGTTAGAGTAATGGTGCACTTGCCAACATCAGTGCTGCGACGGCACGTTTGGCTTGGTCTGGCTGACCTAAAGAGGTAAATTAATTCTTCCCATTTACCTGGTAAATCCTAAATCAGCAAACAGGGGAGAAGAGAAGAGCTTAACCGGACATCTAACGTAGCAGATTTTTTTCTGAGTATCAGTAGCTGTTAAGATTATATATAATCCAAGATCTGACCACTTTGATGTTCTTTGCAGTTGTGAGCATGTAAAGTCCTTTGTACTTGAACTGTTTTACTACTTATGTGGCTATTGTCACTTTTCAGAGAAGAGAAAGAAAAAGCAAACTTGTCTGATGGGGGGAGAAGGAGAATGAAAGAGCTACCATTTCATTGGTCTTGAAGTAGCTGCTGATGTAGGTGTTCAGTAGCACCTCCTGGACCAACTCCCCTGGCTTCTCCTTGAAGGAGCAATGCTCCAACCCTCTGGCTTGCTGGCCCTCTGCCTGATGAACTTGGTCCAGGTTAGCAAGGTCTCTCTTGTACTGGGAAGCCCAAAATTGGACATAAGACTCTGAATGCAATATCACCAGTGCTGAAGAGAGGGCACACATCACATATCTTGACTTGCTAGTAATAGTCTTCCTAGTGCAGACCAAGATGTGCTTGTTGGCTTCCTTTCCTGCAAGGGTGTATTGCTGGCTCATGTTCAGCTTATTGTCCACCAGGACTCCCAGGTCCTTTTTTTACAAAGCCACAGCCTGGTCTCAAACCTGCACTGGTGCATGGGGTTGTTCTGGCTTATTCTGTACTTCCCACTGTGAATTAAATGAGGTTCCTGTTGGCCCATTTTTCCAGCCCTTTCTTAATGGCAACTCATCTTTCTGGTATATGAACTACTCCCTACAATCTGGTATGCTCCACAGCTTGCTGAATGTACATTCTGTCTTGTTACCTGGGTTGCTAGCAAGCAATACTAGTTCTAGTAAGTGTCTCAAAATGTGTCTATATGGTTAAGAGAACTGTATTTTTGTGTTTAGTCTTATTCCCACTGTGCTTGCTGAGGTTTCTATGAAAGTGAAATCTCTGTTTCACTGCAGAGTAAAGAATTGCAGCTATGTGCCCATTTCCCCCCTCTTCCCAACTGTCCATGACTCTATAAGTAGGTCGATCAATTTATTTAGCTGCTATTCTGTGCCTTTAAAATGTGGTTAATGTTTCCAAAGCACTGTGAACTGCTGTACTGAAAATCTGCCAAATATCATTAAATAAAGATTTGTGCTTCTGGAATTTAAAAATAAGAGCTTAATGTCTCAGATATGAAAGGAAAATTCCAGTTAAACAACTGTATTTATGAGCATAACTCCAATTCTAAATGTATCACTGTCAGAAAAGCCTCCATCTTTTCTCTTAGAATGGTCCTAATAAAGCATCTCTCTTCCATCCCAGATGTTGAATTGATTCATGAGCTCTGGATGATCTTCAAAACCAAACCCAGGCCACTAGCCAGTACTGACACACCTAATGCACAAGTTTTCTTGACCTTGAATAGTCCTCATGACATGACCAGAAGTCTGCAGCTTATGAAGGCAGCCACAAACTGTACTTTTTCCTTCCCAAGCAGAATGCACAAGCAGAGCCTAGGTGTGGTGATAGACTGTCAGTAAAAGCTCAGCCTCAAAGAGGGGAGGTACTCCTAGTCAGTATTAGCAGGACCTTACCGCCATGCACATCAGAAGCATCAGGATGGTTTTATGTTTGATTTTGGTATTAAAGATAGTGAATGTTACTTAACAAGTACTGCTGGTATCTCTGATGATTTACTGGCTTGCATGACAATTGGTAGGGCAATGAGAAAACTGTTGTAGTTTCTGTCCTTCACACAATTTCACAGTGCCATGCCGTAATTGGTCGGGTAACTGGCAATGTCCCGAGATTATAGGCCGCCTTGGAGTGGTGGACTTTCTCTGGCAGCTTTTCTGTCAAGTAACATGTAACAACATCAAGCAACTTTGTTTCAAGAGAGATGACTTTCAAGCTCAGAAAGGTAGAAATGGCAAAAGGGTGTCATGCTGAATCTTTGTTGTTTCTAATACAGTGGCACGTGTTTTGTGACAAATTTAATGATCAACTTAATGAGAGTTAGCTGCAGTTGCCTACATGTAAATGATGGGCTCCATGAAGAGTAATTTGTGAGAAGTACCGTAGCTGGTATGTCCAACACATGACTGACAAATTCCTGTGTTGGGAAAAAAACTACTGCATTGTAGATGGTGTTTAACCAACCCTAATAGATCATCCTTTCAACAGCCTTCTTTAGTGAGTTTTGAGTTTGTAAAGGATAATGGCAAATGACCTTCATTTATGCTTCTTCATGCTGAAAGGTGATTTTCTGGTCATTTCTGAGGGCTGATGTGAAGAGTATAAAAGCAATTTGCTCTGGTTTTCCATTAAACCTGTCAGAGCGACCACCTCTCTTTCGTGATCTGACAAAACAGGTTTTTGAGTTCACTGGAGAATGCACTCTGGAAGGCTTGTTCAGCACCAGCTTGATTTGCAGGACAGCGGGGAGCTGCTGTATGAGCTTCATATGACCAGGTCAGATAGTTTTGCTTGTCTCTGAGCCTTTCCATGTGGCTGACACATGTGTCACAGACTACACCTGTAGCTTCAGTGGTATTTAATTTATCACAGACTCATTTGAACACAATAGAGGATGGTTTGCTACTTGGTAGTTTAAAAGTAGTCCTGCTTAGCTGTTCTGCTAACTTTCCCGCTTCTCTGTGTGGTGTACAACTGCAGGGAAGCTGCGCAAGCTGCTTACATCCTGATGAGACCTGCTTATGCACAGTGAGGCAAGACAGGTTTGCTCTCTGAGATTTTCTGTATGTGAACAAAGAAGCCAGTTCGTCTAAATTGTGTGGGTGAAAAACCGGCTCTCCTGACTTTTTCCATGTCACTGAGGACTGAGTTTGTAGCTGTGAGTGTGGCTGTAAGGTTGGGTGGCCAAAGTCTTTTTAAAACTTTGTCCTATTTCTGCTGGGCATAGGACTACAAAAAATTCAGAGCATTAGAGAATCATGGAATGGTTTGGGTTGGAAGAGACCTAAAGGTCATCCAGTTCCAAGCCCCTTGCCATGGGCAGAGAAGCCACCCACTTGACCAGGTTACTCAAAGCCCAATCCAGTCCATCCTTGAACACTTCCAGGGGTGGGGCAGCCACAGCTTCTCAGGGCAAGCTGTGCCAGCATCTCACCACCTTCACTGTGAAGGGGCTGAAAGCAGTTGAAGGGCTTGCTTTTTGTAGATCACTGGAATAAAGAACATTCCTTTTATTTTTTATTTATTTATGAAGGCTATAGGACAAGTGAGAAATAAATGCGCGCACACACTCACCTATCTTCCGGTTAACAAGATAAGGAAATCTGTGTGGTAACACAAAATATTTTCATCAAGTGAAAATGGTCCTAGCTAGCCTGCATTATAATGATAGGCATCTACACAGGCTCTACCATGTGTGGCCTAAGTGATGCAAATACTAAGTTTGCTGAAAATATATCAATGATTTATAGGGAAAAATACATTTAAAATTGTTACAGCACTTTATTACGCTAACTCATCGCCCAGAGACTGTTGTGGGAATACAATAGACAACAAAATGAGATATAGAGTAACTATAGACGATAAAGGACTTTGCTTTTTAGATATTTGTTTCCTTTGTTTTTCCTTAGACAAAGATTACTCCTTTCAATACCTGACTGATTCATGTGGCAAGTCTTCAGTTTTAACATCATCTTTCCATGACTCAATGTCTACATCATTTTAATATAAGGAAGTTTTGCTGTTAATACTGATTGATGTATTACTGTTATTTTCCTATATTTCATTTGCTCCCTTTCACTTTTTTATCACTTTTTTTTTTCACTTTTTTTGTCACTCTTAGAATATGGTCTGCATGTTTAATATCTGATATTCAGAGGAATTACATATATGCTTTTGGTTCAGTATCAGACAAGGTTTGTCTGATAAAGCTGGAGCTAGCTACAGTAGACTTATTGGTTCAGTATCAGACAAGGTTTGTCTGATAAAGCTGGAGCTAGCTACAGTAGACTTATTTATTTTCTATCTCATTCTGTTAGTTATTACTGGGTTTGTTCTTCTATTATACAGCCTTCTTTGGTTACTTACACCATCTTGTATTTGGGAAGTTTTCATCCAGCTGCTACTAGGTGCATACACCTTAGAACCCACCAGGGATATTGATAAGGACTGTTTATTTCTCTTTCATCCAATGGTACAACAGAGTAAAGATAATCTTTCTTAACCCAGCAATTCCTCCCTGAGCACACTGATTGAGAGTTATTCTTGATTGTTTCCATTCTATATAATTTTAAAGTTCTCATCTGGCCAAATAGACCAAGAAGAAGAAAGTAGATATGTTTGAGAAGTTTCTCAGTCACCTGATAAAATATATGAATCGCCACCTCCAGAATGCTTATGGGAACATGGTGCAAAAGGAGCTGTGCAGAAGGTAGACTGTGAACAGAGGTAGACCATGACAAACTTCTGCCCCTATCAAGGGACTGACCACCCCTTGGCTTGTCATTGTCCCAGTCTCTGGGTGTCCAGCAGCATCTCTGCAAACCCAGTTCTCTACCTCTCCCCAGAAGAGAAATGGTTCCTCTCAGAGCCAGTGTTTGAAATCACAATGTTATTGGTAATATCTTTGAATGAGCTAAATTTCTTGCTTCCCTTGTTACTGCTCTGAGAAAATGAAGTGAAGCGCCCAGAATATGACAGCCATATAACTGATTAATAATCCTGACAGTATACCACTATGCTGAAACTAGTTCTGTGTTCGGTTTGGAAGTAATCTCTCATTTGAATCTGTACCATGATGTCCATAGTGCAGTCTTGAGAGGAGAGATGCCAACAATGCCCTTGCCCTATTGTATGAATGTCCACAGAGGCAGCCTTTCCACTGGAAAAACTACATCCCAACATATTGTGTGCTGCAGCCAACCCTTTGTTCCTTCCTTGGCATGAGCAGAGGGCAAAAAGTCCCATGAGCAGAGGGCAAAAAGTCCCACTCAAGCCCTCCCCTGAAAAGCCTTATAGGCTTTGGTGGGTTGCCAGAAATGTTAAACAAAAATAAAAGTGACTAATCCTGGCTAATTTGAGTTGGACTTTTCAGAGCTTGTCACTGATCCTGGTGAGGAAACACTGGAATTAGAGCTGCCTCTGTGGCACCCTTACCTCTCCTGCATAGCACAGGCTTTAAGCAAAACTGCCCCAAATGGCTATTTTCTTAGAGCACCAATTCCCCATCGTCCATGAAGAGAGGATCACGCTTTCTCAGCGAGCATCATCCTGATTCTGGGACTCTCAGCACTGCTCACTATGCAGTTTCATGCTGAAAGCTGTTCTGAAGGCAGAACTAGGAGCTTTACTCAGAGGCTGGCCTCATCAGATTGGTCACTAGTGGTCTGCTATGACAGTGCTTTAGGTGGATCAGTTTTCACAATTATCTGACTTGCCTCCTCCAAGATGGGGAGCTATCTCTATTTTATGGCTCAGGAACTGAAACATTTACCCAACCTAAACTGCTCACAAATGGTTGTCACTGAGCCCATAGTACCTGGATCACACATTTGCCCTGTGGGAAATATGTCTGCAATTCCTTAAAGTGGAAGAAATGCAACTAGAATAAGTGGATTTCTGTGGGGATGGTGGGAAACATCTCAATGACAGAAAGTTTTCTTTTTTGTTGTCAGGTAGGTTCCTGAGCCAAAATAAAGTGAAGCACTTGAACTTCTCAAAGAAAAGTTTCAGGATTCTTTAGCATAGGGCAAACATTATCTGTTTTTCCTGTGTTTTGTTTTGTTTTGTGAAATTTAAGATGCCTTTGGCTGGAATTTGCTGGGGATGAAAAGGAAAAAAGTGAAGTGGAAAGCAGGAATTGGCCTGAGAAAGTTTGGCACAGAGCTCAGCATTTGACAGTGTTTTATAGGCAAGTGAAAATATGCTTTAAATCAAAGATCTTGGTAACCAAGGGCATTGTCCGTCGTGTCATGTCCCCCCGCCCCATTCAACCAGGGTGGGTTTACTTTCCAGTGAGTTAAGATTTAGTAAGGATTTTGTAGCAATTATAAAAGAATCAAGCTAAGAAGAAATAGGATTGCTATTGTGAGAAGACCAAGAAATTCAAGAGTTAAAGGTTAAAGAAATCCAAATGTTTAGAAACACTGGAATGTGATGTTAGGGTCACCCAACTTGTCATTTCTCCAAGGATTCATGAGAACAGGCTGGCCCCCAACAGGACACTGGTGTCCTGAGCTTTGTCCTCTGTCACAGGCTTATGAAGTACTCACTAAGGTACCATTTCTGTTACAGATTTGTTATCATTTTGTTTGTTATTTGAGGTAAATCCCATTCCTCCTATTAGCAGCCTTTTATGGCCATCTGCTTTTAGAGCCAGAAATTTCTACTCAGATTGCTGTCTTTCCAATGAAAATGTTTAACTAAGGGCTTGATTTGTTTTTTATTTTTTTATAAATAAAGAGCTTGTTCTCAAAAAATAATTGATCCTTTTTTTGCTTTTTTTTTGTTTTCCTTTGGGAAACAAGATCAACAAAAATGTAATTTTGCAGAACTGGATAAAATGCCTACATTATTTTGCACTATTTGGCCATGTTGTGGGTTTTGTTTTTTTTTGTTTGGGTTTTTTTTTTTGGGGGGGGGGGTTTGTTTGTTTGTTTTTGGCTTTTTTTTCTAAATCCAGGAAGGCTGTGCTTGTATTTATTTGGTAATTAGTCTAGCAAAAGCTAATCCAAAGCCTAGGGTGAAGACAAAGATGGTCAAATGAGAATCTTCATCAGCAAACAATGTGGGTATGGCTGCCCAATGTATGCCTTTGCTATAAAAGCACTCTAAGCTGAGCACTGGGGCTCAAATGTGAACAGCTACCTAAGGCTGTTTGGAATTTTTTTACCTCCAGCTGAGTGAATCTTCTATTTAGTAAGTCACCCAGGAGACCTCCAAGGCAGGGCCGCTGTGCCAGACTGAGGTCCTTTTGCAGTGAACTGCTCTCCTTCTTACAAGTGGAAATTACAATAATGCACCTGAAGACCATTAGAACATGAGGTGTCGGGCTAGAGCTAACAAGTGACTTGAGAGAGTACTGAGGTACTGTAGTGAAGTATTTGACCCACCCCAGATTTGCTCAGTTGATTTTGGTAGTTTTCTGCTTGACTCAGTTCCTCAAATGCCCATGGCCATGCTCCTTTGCTTGGTCTGTAATCGGTCTTATCTGAGTATTATGGTGGTCACCTTCATATCTGTGCCCAGGCTACAGGCAGCAGCCAAGTGTTTCTTTTTTGTCTTAATGTGATTCACTTTCATAGCCTCACACAGACTATGCATAAAAGGGACTAGAGGGCTCCTGTTTTTCAGAGATGTGGTGGTAGTGCAGCTTCCTGTATGCAGTAATATAATAATTCAGTCAGAGCTAAAAGAAGATCTGCAGTGAATCAGGTGAGTGCCTACAGTCTTGAATATCTTATAGGAGAGGACACCGAGGAATGTACAGCAGAGGCACAAGTTGATATTGAATTATACCCAAGACAGAGATAAGGTTTATTAGCTTGGATGTAATGCTGTACAGTGGTTGTTCTTCTGACACTGAATTAGTTTTCACTCAGCAAATCCAGGTTCTTATGGGCAGTATTTACTAACATTGCACATGTCTGTGTGACTGTGCTGTAGAGATGCTCTTGTTTGGCCTCATCTTCAAGGAGCTGTAGCAAACACTTGACTCCTTACATTTTTCACTTGAGTGAAAAATGCAAGATGAAAGTCTACAGAAATGTATAAATGGACACTATTGGATTAATGTTCTCACTAACAAGCTAAGAAAGATTAATGATTCAGGCCAAAGCCAATATATGTAGATCCTCCAGCGCAGCTGTGCATTGCCAATTGGATAACATCCCTGTGTTACATCCCTGTCTGCAGCCAAATCCTCCAAAGTTCTTATCTGTCCTCTTTTTGTATCAAAATACTTGTACTTCAGAATATGAGGAACTAAAGCTTACATTGGGAAACAGTAGTCTATAACCATGCTAGGTGTTAAATTTAAACTTTGGTTTAAGTTGCCAGGTTTCCTGTGACTGTCTTTAAGTTTTTGCAGTTGGACAGTGAACAAGCATGCACAAAAGCACATTTTCTTTGAGATATTATTAACAAGAATGTAGCTGATTTACTGCAGCATTCCTTCTTGATTGGTAAACAAGCTTGTTCTGGCTACAGTTTTGAATCCATTCAACTTTTTTGTTCACAGAAATGATCCCCCAGCTTCCACTTAGTCACTCATTTTATATTACTTTCCTTCAGCTATTGATATGTCATTGTATAAATGTCACTGTGTTTTTACTTCTCTTCCTAAAATACAATGCACTGATCTATCCATTCTATTAATAAATGAAATTCATAAAAGCTTTGACCAGGTGCTGAAATTGCTGGTCAACTTGGGTATAAACAGATACCTTCCTTCTCATGATGGCGCTCATAAGGTGTTGGAAACCACAGGTTCAGAAGGCTTTGCAAAACCTTACTGTTCCTGTCCTAATGCTCCAGTCGTTGCACTGAGCCACTCTTACTGTAAGGAAACCCTGGGACAATATCCATTGGTAGAATGCAAGAACTAGTTGAACTTTCATGTGCTAAGGTACTGCAGAAAAGCTACACTGTGATTTAACACCCAATTCACTGATCATATAATCATAGAATCATAAAATAGTTAGGGTTGGAAAGGACCTTAAGATCATCTAGTTCCAACCCCCCTGCCATGGGCAG
>WYDI02027797.1:0-94887 GCA_009867235.2 Psittacus erithacus
GCATCTGCTCTGTGCATTGTGCAGAGGCTCCAGCTCTACACCCCCACACCAGCTTCTCCAGGATGTGTCAGCAGGATTCACATGGAAGGGACAGTGGGACAAACTGCTCTGCCAGCACAGGCCAAGTGCACAAAGCCACCGCAGCATGGGAAGGTTCTTTCAACACTTGCTCAGAAGCCACTTGTGCTGTCAGTGCAACTTCCCCAGCAGTGTTGGAGGGGGAAAACCAACATGAGCATTTTAGTGACAGTTACTTAACACGATTGTACTGTAGTTCAGCAACAGGGCAGGAGGCAAAGCAACCCCATTACAGAGGGAACAGGACAGCATCTTGACAGGCTGTTTCCAGAAAGGCAGTTTACAGAGAGTCTTCCATATTCAGATAAATTTATTCTGTACATTTTACTTTTGTTAAGCTCTTCAGGAAATGAAAGAACAAAACCACACTCCAACCCCCCACACCAAACCACAAGCACCCTGTGGTTCTATATGCACCAGATGCAGTCCTATCCCTCCAGTATAGCCACGAGAAGATACACATTTCTCTATCCCTTTCCCACAGACAGCAGCTGCACAGTCCCTCTTTTCCCTTCAGAGTTACTTTTTGGGCAATCCCAACTACTGGTTCCTGACATCTGTAGCCAGGAGATGATTTCCCAGGCCCACAAGGACTCCACATCCACTGTGCCTGTTCTTGCCGGTTCACAGAACCATGCTCCCGAAGGTATTATCTGCATCCCACAGTGCTTCCTTTCTGTAAGAGCAGTTCTCAGTTACTGAACAAGGCTTTTCCCAGGCAGTTATACAGAGGAACCTATTCATTTGTTTATGTCTGTGGGTGGGGGATTCCATCACATGGACATGCAAGTATCACACTGCTTTCATGCCCCTCTCCATCCACAGACAGAAGAGCTTCCACAATGTCAGAAGAACAAAAAGGTCCTTCTTTCTCTGAGTAGCGCCTGCATTTGGTCTTTTTCTGTTCCTTTCTGGGAAGGATTTGGAGAAATAAAATCTGTACCCACAAGTTATATGGGCCAGTAGATGGGTTTCTTGAAATTTAAGTTCTCTCTGCTGTGGAAAACAATAGGCAAATTGGATCAACAGTTCTCCACTACCATTGTGTGAAGGGAAGGATAGTAATTACACTAAGTTCCCTGGATGAGATTTCACAGGAGGTGCGTAGTTTAGAAAAAGGCAATTACTTGTGCGAGCTGGAATTTAGCCAGCATGCTGCAGTTCAGAAGGATTTCTAATCAAACAAAAAGTTAGAATCAGTTTTTCCATCATTTCAAGTTCCAACATAAACTCCATACAACAATGAAATTAAGTCTTCAGTCTGGAAACTGTTCTTTTAACTTGTTCTTATTGTGCCTTAATGCTTTGTCCATATGACAGCAACCTTTGGATGGGGAACACGGTTACGGGCCAGTTGACCTCACATAGATTGATAGTGTTCTTACAAGCCCAGCAGGGCTACACCTCTTGCATCATTGATAGCTTCTTCCTCTGCTATTGGTTTATCTCAATGTTTCTCCTACTATAGGGACAAGTTGTGGGAAGAGGGATTACGTAACTCTACATTTAGGCTTTGGCAAATCAAGGGACATGATAGACTTTTTAACATCTTCCTAGACTCAGAAGCCCTGAAGTCCTTCAAAGCTTGACAGATGGGCATTTGGGAACACTCACCGGGAACACCATTGAGTTATCACAGGGGAGCAGCTTGACTAGAACATCCAAGTTATTTTTGTGGTGTTTTCATAATACAGAATCTATTATTTTCTGGTCTTTCTCTTTACTTCTTTGTGCTTTCCCTCATCTTCCCCGTCTCTGCAAGGGTGGGGGAAAACAAGGCTTAGTTTGGAAACTCAACATCCCAAGACGTTCAAGGCTAGTGCAGCAAATCAATCACTGTGTAGCTTCCCAGCAACTTCAGGCACTGCTGATAGAGTAATGAAGCCAGTATTTAAATGAATGCACTTTAAACAATTCCTCTCTGTCGAAAGGCAGAGAAATCCCTGGTGAGTTCAGCACACGTTGTCCACGGCGTGCCCATTCCACTGATGCCTTTGCTGGTCAGGAGTACGTCAAACACTGTGAGAGTTGCTAGGTTTAAAACGGGCTCTCCTCCAGCTAGTTACGTGTTGTGTAAACAAGCATCAGCAAGGGCTCCATTAGTGTCTTCTGAAGACATGGACGTGAGAGATATTTATAGGCCTTGGATTATATTGTCCTCCTTGCCTTTGCCATCGTGCAGACAAATGAAGGGCGTATGCGTGGAATTCCTCTCCTTGTGTCTCATGAGATTGCTGCAAGCAAATGCCAGCTCAAAACTGTCTCTAAATAGCTTTTACCCATTGCTCAGCCTGCCACCCTCCACATCTATCAGCAAGATGAGAATCACAGAAGCTCCTTATAAGGTGATGGCAGAAGCAAGCACAGCTCCCTGGGAAAGCTCATTACCCACTTCTCTTGCCTCCTTCAGCCTTCATTTTTCAAGGCAGAGTTTCAACAGCTCTTCCCCTGAAGCCCATGGAAAGGCATCGATGTAAGAGCTCACTTCCTGTCTGCCTGCCATGCTTGGGCCATTCACAAAACAGACAAGAGAGAATTATCTGCACCCAGCCACCTTTAAAGCTTCACATAGCACAGACATCTCCAGTTTGTACCATAACTACATAACTGGAGTCGCAGCTGGCAAGCTAACAGGCAGTTTAAATTCTCAAAAGCCAGATTGCTCCCTGATTAGCATGGAAGGACTCAGTCCCTCAGTAAATAGTTCCTTCACATGCCAGTGAGGAGTTTCAGCTCCTCTATATACACAGAAAGGACATGAGCAGCTTAAGCATCCATAATAGCCAAGTAGCACCCATCAAAGCGGTTCTATAGCATGGAGCAAACCCTTGGCAAACTAGAGAACTCACACCATTTGCCACAAAGGAAGGTTAGTTCTCTAATTAATACCATCATCTTTGATGACTCATCCTGCAAAAGGAATAAAAGCAGCAAAGAAATCACAGCTTGCAAACTAAACTATAATAGGAAATGGTGGCATGCTTCCCAGGGTTCCACCAGCAGCCACCGACATGTATTAGCAAAGCACACCTAAATTCCTTCTACTTTCTGAGCCGTGCAAGACCCGACTCTTCCTTCTGAAGCTGAGCAGCTTCGAAAGGGTAAAGGAGATGATCTAGTGATTGCCACTTAATGCTGCTCTGGAGCTCTGTAGGCTGCTCAGAGCCAATAAATCATCCAGCAACCAGAAGAGCAATTGAGACAGAAGTTTTGCTGCCTAGGGATGTCTGACATGCACTGGAGGTTAACAGATCTTTACAGAACAGGAGTTAAGCAAGCAGTGCATGTCAACCCCAGGTCTCACAGGGAGCCTTAATCAAGAGCCCACCATGGGTCAAGTACTGATGATGCTCTGGGACCTAGTTTTTAAGCTCTGGTTCAAACCTGCTTCAGCCCCAGGCAGGCAGTACATGCTATAAAACAGCAATTAGCTCCCAACAAAGCTATGTATGTGCTTTGCCTTATCACCAAGTATAGTGATGGTTGAATGCTTTGTAAATATCCAGGCCCGTAGCAGCTAAACCACAGCCCATGGACCACTGACTGTCTCAAACCTGTTTGTGCAACAATGCAACCTTTATGGTGATGGGGTTTTGATAGTTTTGTGTGTCCCTCCCACCAGCACTTCCCGGGAATGGTGACTGACAAGGCAGTGAGGTTTGGCAGCAGTACTTTCCTTAAAGCTCTGCTGATTGAATTGCTCCAGCCCTTTGCCTGCAGTACATTCCCCATGTCATGAGGAGAGGTGATGCTGGGGAGGAGACTTTGCCAAGCCTCCAGCATAATACTTCAGCAGAACAGCAGAGAAGAAACGCATGCTGTCTATGAAGTGGCAAAGTTTAGGCTTGAAGAGCTTTTTCCTCCCCCTCCAACCTGTGCACACCTCAGTCAAACCCAGAATCACCACATCTTCTTTACCTTGGCAGCATTTCAGTACAGACCCGAGGTCAGAGTTTCACACCTCTTGTGAGAGCCTGGAAAGAGCAGTTACAAGGCTTTGTTTGTGGGCTTTCATAACAGTTGGTTTTCTCAAGGTCACTCAGTGTCTTTCTTCCCCTCCCAGCAGTGCTCTGGGGAAGTGCAGATCTTCACCGAACCTGTACAGCAGGAATGAGGAAGAAAAGTGCTTATCTTGACACCCCAAAGACCTTTGGAGATGGGCAAGAGTAATGGCCTTTGTCCTGTAGCCTCCTGGAGAAAGTCAGTCCCTGTCAGGTCCCAGAGCAATACAGCAGAAGTGACTTCCCAGCCCATGCCACAGGAGAAGCTGGTAAAGGCACAAAGGGAGGCCAAGAGGCGAGACTAGGGGATGGGGAAGCTGCTCAAGTTGGTCAAGATGCTGTGTAAATGCAGCCCAGGCAGGCTGCCGCAAGTAGAGCATATTGAAGGCTGGTCATGCCTCCACAGAGGGTCTGTCCAGTCATCCCAGAGCAGCTACTCTTCTCCCAGCAGCAAACTGGATGTCTCCTTCACAGGTGAAGAGAAATAAGCCCTGCAGAGCAGGAGATGATAAACAGCTACTGTGACAGATCGAGACACATTGCCCTTTCCAGCTGCCTCTATCCCAACCCTGTAGAGATCATGGAAGATCACAAATATTTCTAACGCTGTTTCTGATGGGTCACCTCGCTCATTTCACTTGGGTCACAGAAATAAGGGCAGATGGGCAGCCTGTCATCGCTTCCTTTCAGGAGGACTTACAAACAGAAGCTAGTGTGGTCCTTGAGAGCAGCGGGCCACCATCACAGCCAAGAGGCATGAGCTTGCTGCAGCCTTCCCCTTTCCGCAGAAGGGGATTTACTCTTCCACCTTCAACATCAATGTCAGAGCTGTGATCTACATGGAAAGTCAGGGTGACACAGAGCTGGCTGGCTCACCTTAGCTACTTGGACACCGCTGGGGAAAGAGGATACACAGACCTGGCTTCCCACCATCTCCAGGGCTGGTCAGACCTGTTCACAGCCCATTTCCCCCCTCATCTAGCCAAAAGAATGCCTTTCAAGGAGCCCACCACCCTGGTTGGAGGTTTGCAACTGAGCTGCCAGACCTGCCACTGAATTTACAGTGTTAATTATCCTTGAGGCCCCTCAAAGCCTCAAGAATAATCAGAAATGCAACCTCATTGCCTGCCCTAAGTCCTTTGCTGGAAGGGCAAGGGAGACAAGCACCTCCCAGCCCTGTAAGCAACTGCTGACTCTAGCAAGAGAGAGCAGGCCAAGAGGCCATTTCCAGGAGAGGCCGGCTGCTGTTATCAGCTCCCCAGAGATGAGTGTGCAAAATACCTGGCATATCATATCCCTTGCATCATCTGTATTCAGTTGTGTATCTAAGAGGAAAGGGGAGGGAGGAAAGAAAGAGGCTCTTGACTTCTGCCCAGGAAGATGAGATAAGGTACAAGGAGAGGAAGAGTGACTTTTACAGCCCCAGCAAATAGCTATTTACTTCCTAACAAAGTGCTAGTGCAAACACAGAATGTAGTCCAAGGAGAGAAAAAGGCCATTGTTTACTGGGTTTCAGACAAATGTCTTTAAATGCCCTATTAGGGAGATAAGTGCATATTAAGAGAGAAAAATGAGTTCACACATGAATGCAGTTATCAAATGCACTCATGTGTTTGGCCAAGTGTATCAACTACACTTGGCCAAAGACTTCAAGGAATCATGGAACAAACCCATTTCCCAGAAGCGCTGAACACAGCATGCTAAACCTGAGCAGAGTGCTCTGGGTTTAAGACCATCATTTAAAAACAGAGGGGAGGAAAACAGTTGATCTTTCTATTTAAAGATTTTTTTCAGAGAGGGATATCAGACCAGAAGCCAATAAGCACAGTCAGGTTTCAAAGTGCACTCATTATCTGTTGCAAGATGGAAGGATGGAGATCTTTAACCTCTGATTCCTGTCTTACAGGGATTCCTCCAGCTGAGTGGGACCCCAAGCCATGCTAAGAAATGCATTGTCCCCCATACTCCCAAAGCCATAGTGTATTTCTAAATGCCAGGCCAGGAGTCCATGGAAAAGGTGCTCTGCATCACTGGGGGCACTCAGTGAGCTTACTCAGGACATCGTCCTGGCTCTTCTGCATGACCCCACTGCCATTAGGAGAGCTGGTCATGGGTTACCCACTCAGAAAGTCTCTTTTTCCTTCACAGCCCAGCAGCTCAGCTTTCCAGACAGAAGTTTAATTCTTATTTATAGGCAAAAGAGATTCGCCAGCAGAAATTAAGATAGAAACAAGCACTTTAGTCAGCAGTGAACGCGACAAGCACGATAACCTGGCAGCAACATTGTGCTTCCTCCTTCGCATCGCACCAAACAGCTCTGTTGGAGAGATTGCTGCGATGCTGTGTGACAGCAATCCACAAAGCACTCCAACAGCTACACCAGGGGACAAAAAAAGGCAAAATAAAAGGAAATACTGGGCAAGGAGCCAGTGCTGATCAGCGCAGCTACCAGGCAGGTTTGAATGTTAAGCTCCTGATCTCTATATACAAAGCACACACACACACACACTGAGTTTTCAGACACATTTTTACTACATTGCATACCAGCGTTTGGGGTTTTAAATCCAAAGACACTTTGGAGCAATGCTATTTTTAAAGAAACTACTTCTGCCTATGAACAAACCCTCTGCACTGGAGATGGGCACACCAAAACCAGGGCGCAAAAACAAACCAGGCAGCCCCCTGTGACAAGTCTCAGTAGCACATATATATAGTTTTACACAGAGACACCTGCACATATTTGGAATACAAACACACAGGATTTCATATGGCAATAATTTAGGAATCCCCCTGCCAAAAAGTTCTGGACCATCCCAAGTGCTGCGATTACTTTTAGTGAGCAACAGTCACTGAAGACTAAACTTCTGCATTTTTTGGAGACATATTTTTGTTGTTTCCTGATCCGAACACCGAAAAAAGCCAGGATCATAATTTAACCATAGAAAACAATGAAAATCTTATCACTGTAAATATATGTAGTAAGATAATACAAATCCTGTTCCTTGGCATTTCCCCTCCACCCTCCACTCCTACCACTACCCCTTCCAGCTTTAGAGCCTCTCCCGTGCTTGTATGGAAGATTGACGCCCATCTTAAGGCCATAAATTACACACAAACAGCTACTGAAAGTAGCTATGACCGTAGGGTAACACTTCCACAAAGCAATAGAGTTTCCTGGCAAGCTGATAAGAGTTTCCTGTTTTGAGGTTTGGGGTGGGTTTTCATTTTTTTCTGATAAAAATTGACTCTCTCGAACATCTTGGAAAGGAAGGACCAGCAGATATTTTTTTTGCAACATAACATATTTGGGGGAGGAGGGATAAAATGAGTTCTGTTTTGCTGAATATGAGATGGGGAACAGGTCCAAGAAATTGGAGCACATCAGCCAAGAGGAGCATGCTGAGCCCATCGCCACTTTGGGATGATAGATGGGTGTCAGGGCACACCTCTGGTCCTACCCTGCGCTCTCTCCTCAAGTTCTGCATTTTGCACTGCCTCTGGCAACACTCACGGTTTCTAGCACAGGCAAAAAAAGCTGAAATCTCCAGGGGCATAAGCTCTACATTTACCTATCTCATTGGGGGTGGCATGACCTCTGTTACATCTGGGCACGTATGCATACTTAAGAGCCACCATATGGGCAGCTATTTCTGCTTACTAATGATCTGCCCTGTATTCACATGGGGGGATCTCGGACATGGGTTTTCACCTGAAACCCCAAAGTCACAATGAGTACTCCTGTGGAGATTGCCCTGCAGCGCAGACATCCTGATGGCCTACGTGGGAAACACTCTCCATCAGGTCAGTATCCTGGGCCAGACCATAGGTCCTATATCTGGGCCAAACAGGTTATATCAGAGAAAGCAGTACCTCTCAGTTACCGTCCTCTGTAAGTGCTACAGCCCCAAGAGGCTTTTGGTGGAGGATTCACCCCTCCATCCAGCCCAAAAGCATTCACACACACCCCTGCGTTCACTGGTTCTGCAAGCTCCTCTTCTTCACAGGTAAGAGAAAAATCACTGCATGTGCTTGACTCAACATCAGGTATGAACACACGATATCCTGCCAGATTCTCACACAGGATTTTAGTGTTTAATGTCCAAATCAGCTCTCATTAAAAGAGGAATAACCAGCTGGAAACTCAGCCCACTCCAGAAAGTCAAGTAAACCTGACTTTAAATGCCCTATTTCTCTGCTGGTACATAGGCCCTGCCTTGGGAAGGGGAAGGCCGGGACAGAGCCCCCCAACTCTGTTCAACACAGGAGCAGTCTGGGCAGTCATGACAGCAATCTCAAGGGGTCAAACCAGCAAAGTGATGTTTTGCAAAGCAAAACCTTTTCTGCATAAGCAAGATAATTTTACAGGGTGAAGTCCAAAATAGATTGCACACTGCAGAGGAAGAGCAGCCCACTTGTGGCTGGCTTTTTTCCCAAGTCAGATTAGGTACCGTTTCACATCACTTCTCCTTTGAGCCGAATTTCATTACTTCAGCTTACAGTAAGTGACAGAAGTGAGAAGCACTTACACAACATAGCAGAGATCACAGATCTGCATTTTTCTGTGTTTCCAGACATCCACTTTTCACTGTATGCAAGCCACACGCAATCAGTCACACACAGGGTTACCCAACATCATTTAATATCTTGCTCATACTAGATAGCAAAGCTTCCAGCAGCAATCCCCACGTACGCACTTCAGTGCACAAGAAGACAAGCAAAGCAAGGGTATTAAACTTAAATACATGCAGCCGAGCTGACCAGACCAGCCACAGACAGGAACTGTGATGGATGCTACAGCCCTATCATCTCCCCAGATCAAAAAGCCATCTTCTAAAAATGACACTGCAGCTGAACCAAAAACCCAGGCAGCTCCCTCCAGCCCGAGGCATCCAAGAGTGTCCAAAACCACCACCAAATGCCTTCACATTCCTCCCCTACCTGTTCTCCAAAGGCTGTGCCCTTCATGCAACCTGGTTCCCAGCAGTGATCCAACACTTTCACACTCTCCCCAGCCTTTCAGGTCCCCATGTAATTGCATTAAATAGGAGGAGGCCAGCTCAGGTGAAAGAAATTCTACTCTCAAACTCCTTTTACCTGGCAAGCCAAAACCTCTGCTGAGCACTTGTAGGATCTGGCTAACTGAAGCTGCCTCACTTGATTTTTCTGGGCTTTCCTTTCTTGAGGAAGGCTACAAATGCTCTTAAGTACTTCTTCCAAGCAAACAACCTTTCAGGATATGTTTTGCAGCCAAAGGCTCAGAGCAAAGCTTTGCTGTTGAAAAGGGGTAATTGAGTGTTTTTTCTTTATCCCCTCTCAGAACAGGCAAAGCAGAGCAAAGTCTATGTAGGGGCAGCCTGGGCAGAGCTGGTGGTGGTACCCCCAGGGCAAGCGAGGGCTGAGACCCTTCACGCTCAGCATATTTGCTCTGTTGCTCCTGTTATGCTTCAAAGCATCCAACTGTCACATGTGCTTTAATCATCTCTGAGTGTCATTTATACTCCTTTTGCCCTCTTTCGGAGACTTGCTGCTTTTCTGGACCACGTTAACATTAACAGGCTGCACATCCCAGGTCCTCTGAGCCCTAAAACATCCACTTCTGCTTGTGAGCTGACAAAGCAAGCTGTGGGCATCCTGCTGCCTCTGATTATGGCTCTCCACGGTTTGAGCATCTCTCACCTAGCTGGAAATCCTGTCATGGTGCAAAATGCCCCCACCTGAGTTCAAAAGCCTTCCTGCTTTCCATGGACATTTGAAAGGGACTTTTCCCAGGCAGGAAGTAGACTGTACCTATTTATATCTATAAGTATATATATACACACACATAAAAAATATCAGTGTGGCCAGCCAGGAGATGTGCACCTCATACATCCATTTTACAGGGTGACTTTTCTGCATCCAATTTTCAATTCCTTTTTGCAAGGCAAATAAGAGGCCTTTTGGCCCGTGATCCAACACAGATAAGCTTGCAATGAGCTGCCTGATAGAACTGCTGATAAGGGGTCATCAGGGTCACCTCTGTGATCAGTGGTCGCTGCTGGACTTGCCCCAGTGCCACCCAGTGCAGAGCTGGAAAAGCAGCTCAGAGGAGAGCCCTGAGCACAGCTTCAGCTGACAGAGCCCTGAGATGCTGAAGAGCGTAAGTGTGGTTGCAAATGGGTATGAATCATAGTGGTAATGAAAACCCACAGCGACAGTGCTGCTTTGGCAGTTGCATATCATTGTTGGACTGTGGGAAAAAGAAAGAGATCGGGAAATTGGGGCCCATGGCTTGTTTCATTGCTACAGAGCCCAAAGAACTTTGAAAGGTGATGCTCAAAATCCAGAGCAGATGTGCCAGTTCATCCCTTGCAGCAGAGCAGACCTAAAACTGGCAATGGTGGAGCCACTTGGGAATGACAAACCCTCATGAAGCATCATCACATCATGTTGGGCCATCTGGATGCAGCAAGTTTGGTCAGAGAAAAGCTTGGGTTGGACTCAGGTCAGAGCAGCTCCTCGGGCAGTCAGAAACCAAATCCTCTGGCTCAGAACTGTATCAAGGAGCCACATGAAGATGCAAAGAGCCACAGCAGTGGCCCAGGGTGTTTTATTTAAGCAACAGTCATAAAGAGTGAAAAAGAAAAGAGAAAAGCATTGCAGCAGAGTAAATCCCACTGAGAGCAGCCAGAGATAGTGGGCTCCTTCTTGGCATTCGCCCTTGGTTTCTCAATCAGGCAAGCAGCAGGAGCCAGCCATCGGGGAGAAGCTCAAGGTTTAATTTTAGCCTGTGCCCATGGTGCATATCTTTCCCTTTTATTTTTAATCTGAACTTCATGTAAAAATAGCATTTCCTGCTGCCCGATAAGGGATTCCTGTTTTTGCAGCAGGTCTGCTTTCTTGGGAAGCCGGTGCCTACAGGGTTATTGATGGATGCTTCAAAGCACAGCAGCCCAGCCAAGGGGGTAGGATGAAGGCGTTTGGGATTTACATTGTTCCTGATTGCCTTAAGGGAAAATAAATAGAGCAGTTGTGCCCCCCTCCCTCAATGAATCACCTCCAAATTTAGCATTTCCGGAACCCTGTTTTGGAAAACCTCTGTTTGCCAGGATATTTTTAGCAGCAGGGTCCAGGTTTGCATCCTTCCCAGGTAGATGTTTGTGAGTTCATCGGGCTCCAGGGAGGCATATCCTGCCTTTTGAGCCTGGTCATCCACTGGGAGATAAATATAAGCACAGGAGAACAGATGTTCCTTTCACCATTCCCACTCCTCCACCACAGAGCTCCCACACTCCTTGACACGCATGTACCCACGCTTCCCAATGGAGCTGCAAGGAAGAGCAGGACATAAGGGTCTGCCTTGGGGGTTGCTATCCACCTCTGCCCACACACACGAGCACCACAGTATCAGGCCATGCTGTTTTGAGCCTGGATGCCAATGGTGTTCAGTGTTCTGTAATGTAAAAGCATCGCTCTTGTTAGCTATGTCTGCCCTGCGCAGGTACTCACGCCCTGAAACCTTTATTCCACCAAGCCACCAAGGTCACCTGCATTAGTTTATGGAAAGAAAACGCTAACAAAGGCTCTGCCGCCCACTGGCTCCTACAGTTTCTTGCCTGATTTTCTCCGTGACCAGGGAAGAAATCCTCAAGTGCTAACAGGAGGTGTGGCAAGAGGAATGTGAGAAGGAATTCACATGTTTTCTGGGTCTCAAGCAGAAGCTTGCTCAACCCCCAGCAAGCCATTCCTCCTGGCAAGCGAATAGAAGGGAGTGAGAGGTTTTTTTTCCTTTTCAGAGTAAATCCTGATTCTCTTGCTGGGGATGGATGTGGATGTGGATGTGGAAAATGCGGCACTTGGGACTGAAGGCAGCTCTGGCTGAGGCTCATCTCTGACATACCCATTAATATTGCAAGGAGCTGTCAGAGATATGCAGGCATGCAAAGCTTCCCTCCTCTTTGCATGGGTTTGAATCCGATGGGGCCATTCCTGTGGACTCGGCCTCACCATGTGAAAAGGCTCAGAAAGTCAGCCTGGGCAAAGACAGCATAAAGAAATCAGAGAATCCCAGACTGGTTTGGGTTGGGAGGGACCTTAAAGCTCATCCAGGTCCAATTCCCTGCCATAGGCAGGGACACCTTCCACTAGACCTGGTTGCTCCAAGCCCCATCCAACCTGACCTTGGACACTGAACACTGCCCCTTTAGCTTAACTTGAAAAGTAGCACTGCTGCTATTCCCCAGGGCCATGGAGGTGAGAGCTGCCTTCGGCCCACTGCCTCTGGGGAAGCTCCAGCCTTCTAAATGGAAGGATGTATCCTGCAACCACAGGAAGCTTCGTGCTGACTTCTCTATGAAACAGGGAAACAAAGAGCCACAGGTCTGACCCCAACACACTGACATTTAACCCTATCTCTCAGGCTCATTGCTACAGAGCCTGCAGTGCTTTTGTGTGCATGTGCATCTTAGTTTGCTTTCTAAGATCAATTTATTCCAATACGAAGACTTAAACATTTGACATAAATAAGACCAAGGGAATGGAAATGTTGCAGTACCAGAGTGCCACCATTGCATCACTTATTCACCAGCTGAAAATAAAAACGTAAGCCATCTAACAAGATATTGTCTGTCTTTGGTGTGGCAGCGCTCACAGCCTGCACCCTGCAACGCAGTGATTGGAGACAGGGACCAAACTCTCAGTGTATAGCAGGACTATTTAGAAAGGCAGCTGGCACTGGCAGCTCTCCAGGGATACCAGGATGGTCTTCTGCAAAGGGGCTGCTAGGGAAGGAGTAAGGGAGTAGGAATGTGATGGAGCAACACCAAACCACCAGCCAAGGGTGTAAAAAAGCCTCAGGAGGTCCCAAGAGCCAGGTCTCAGGGGTATTGCAGTGATCTGCTCCAGTTAAACCCCAAGGGCTGGGGCAGCACTCCCACATTGATCCCAGCAGCAATGCCAGTTCCACCACTGAGGAACTGTGGAAAGCACTGCTTTGGCGCAGCATCTTCCCCCCGCTTCCTTGCTCACCCTCCCTTGGGGGCTGAAGCGAGAGATGGATGCCTGCTTGTGGTGTGTTTCCCAAGGGAGCCAGCTCTCCGTCGCTCATCTTTGCCTCCTCCTTCATCTTCACCAGGAGAATCAGCTGAGAATGCTCAACCAGGGTGCAACAACTACTGGGGGTCATGAGCTCACAGAGGCAAAACCTACCATAAGGTCTTGGGTAAGAGTTAGCAGTGGTGTGTCTGAAATCTGTGCTTCCAAAGGGCTCCCAATGTGGTTTGCTTCCATGTGCCACATTCACTGGAAGTAGGTATAGGGGAAGGCTGAGGCTCACAGTCTGGTGGCTGCTGGTGTGAAACAGTTCACCCCTCCTGGACCCTTCCTTCACGCACGGAGATCCCTGGGCCTCTCTTCTGTGCCTTTCTTGCCCTGTTTGTTAAGGGTTTCATTGCCTGCTTTTGAATTCAACTCACATTCAGCAGGTGGAGTGTGCACCAGAGCATGACTTCCCACAGCTGCCGCATTTCATGGCCCACACTAGGAAGCACAGCTGAAATCCTGTGGGCTTTTTCAGACCAGAACTGCCTTGTCTCCAGGATCTGCTGCTGCTTCTTTAGTCATGGCTTCGTGTGAATGGATAGCGATTTGCTCTTTTGCATCATAGAATATGTCAGGTTGGAGAGGACTCGTAAGGATCATTTCTCTTCTGAAGTGATTTCTCAGTGTTTTCCAGGCCCTTTCATTTGCAACATCATGCTTTTGCTCTGTGATGAGAAGCCACTTCCCTTGTTTACAGCATGTTTGGAAAGATTTAAATCAGCTGTGCCTCAGCACCTGCAGGGAAACAAATGTGATCCTGCTGAATAATGGTGTCACAACTGCTGGAGAACAACCATTTGAAGGGGAAAAACATATGTAAATCAGTGTAATTCAATGCATTATGGTGCAATCACTGCACCCCAAAATGGAGGGGGCAGCCCCAAGAAGGAGGTTGTGTGCTATTGTCAGTATCAAGACTGGTCACCAAAACTGATGTCCTTCATGAAGCGATGGAGGTGGCGAGGAGGGTGGTAGGTAGCAGGTGATGGAAGATTCTGCGATGAAGCAACTCTTCTTGTCAGCTGAGATGTACAGATGAGCACGTGGATAAACAGGACTCTAATACTGCTATATCCCAAGTACCCCCAGATGGGTCTATCAAAGCCCTGAGCTCATGGACAGCAGTTCCCTTGACCTGCATCTGCTATGTAGGCTCCTCAGAGTGGAGAGGCAGGAGAGTGGCGTTTTTCATCTGCAGAGATGCCCAGATTGCAGGCAGTTAGGCGAGGTTTACGAATAGAAGTGAAATAATGGGAGGGGAAAGCAATTTTTGGCTACATTTGCCAGCTTTGAATGAGGGGAAAGTCATTTCCCCTTTTCGTTCTTCCGAAATACCCTGGGAAAAAACAATAGGAAGAGAAGTTTCTCTTTTCTTCACTTTTAGATAAAAATAACCCCGGGGATACTTTGAAAAAGACAATAATTCTGACCAATTTTGAGCTCAAGAAGGAGGATGTTGGGCCCTGCTGGGGTTACAGACTGCAGTGGGGCTGTGAACCCCTGGCTCTTCCTCAGAGCGCCTGCCCCAACGTGAAGCTGTCAGAGCCACCCTGGGAGCTGCCTAGGTTCCATGGGGGTGAAACAGGCACTCAGCCTCCTGGCCAAGAGAATTCCTCTCCTCTGATGTGTCTCAGCGCCGGTGGTGCTGTGGGGCCTCAGGGTTGCCCAACCTCTCCCTGTTGGGCAAGCAGCTCTCTGACAGTTCATTTAGAAAATGAATTAAAAACCAAAAGGAAAAATGTTTTGGGATGGTTTCCACAACCTTCCCGTTTGTGTCTGTCTGTGAAGGGCTGCCCAGCTCCTGTGGAAACATCTCAGGTATGCGTTTGGGTTGCAGGAGCATGTCAGCAGAGAAGAGAGGAGGGCAGAGCATCCCTCAGCTCTATGCAGCTGAATGGAGCAAAAGGCTCCCACACCTATAAGACCTAGCTCTGGAGGGATATCACCAATGGGAGTGCCCTATGTGGTGTCCCCCCAAATGAATCCACACTTGGCAACACTGATGTCGAGGCAAGGACCTCTGCCCTTGGGATGGATGGGGCTGGGCATGGACCAGCTCAGTCCTGGCTTTGCTGCCGGTCCTGTTTGCAGCACCTAAATCCCATTCACTGCAGGAAGGTGTGAGGCTCAGGGCCAGCAAGGGATGCGGGCACACAGGCACAAGGAGCTGAGTGTCCTCAGGTAGTGTCGGGTGCCCAGAGGGAGGACAGTGGGAGCCAAGCGGAGCCAGCCCAACACCATGCAGCTGAACCCCCCCGTGATGCCTCCTGTCCATTTGTCACAACAGGACAGGCCACGCTTTTGGGTAAAAACACAGGAAAGCAGAATTCTGGTTTATGGTTCACATCCCACAGACTCCAAACCTAGCTTGTTGGATGGGAAAACTGATGAGGCTGCTTCCCGGTGTCCACAGCCCCACATTCCGCAGGAGCCAGTGGGAGAGGAGGAGGCAGAAGCTTGGAGATGTTGCTGAGGACCAAGCTCTGCCTTTTCTGTGCATCTTCCCCCAACCTTAATGCCACCAACAGGTTAAAAACAGGTATTCATGCCCCATACTCAGTACCCTCACCACCTGGACCAAAGCACCAAGGTCATCCTGTGCATGACACAAGTGTCATCAAGAGGCTTCTGGCAGCCAGGCCTGCCTGTGGCCGGGCCTGTTTTGTCCCACACTGTCTCTTGCAGGAGAAGTAAATGTGTCATTTTCCTTTCACAGGACGCAGAGCTGCCTTATCCAAATATAAACAGCCTGGGAGTATTTGCTGGCTTATTGTCTGGATAAAGAAGTAAAACAAACAGACCTTACACCCCTTCCCCCTGCCACTTCTGGTACAGTAAAACAGTCGGGAGCAGAGATTCCAGAGTTCCCGAAAACGTTGCTCATTAGAAATAGCATGCCACAAGGCCAGGTGTGGAAGTAGCCCAAGCCCCAAGCCCAAGCCCATGCTGCTGCCTCCTTTAAAAGACACTCAAATCAAGTCAGAGATCTTGGAATACTTAAGGAGTTTCTATGTGAATAATGGAAACAATCAGCAATCAAGAGAGTGTGATAGACAGCAGTGTAACACAGCAGCGCTCCCTTGGGAATGGCCAGGAGCGATGTGCAGATGCCTGCCTTTAGGCAAGCTTCACTTTCAGAGAGTATCCTGGGCCAAGAGCTCCCTGAGAACCATCCTCCAGTATCAAGCAGCAGGCACTGGGGGAGCCTTCCTCACCTGGCCAGGAAGTGGCACAGAAAAATGAGGCAAAAAGGGGAAAATGCTGCTTTAAACGTAAAGCAAAATTGTTTCCCCCCAAAAGTGGGGCAGGCACAAGGTGTGAAGCCTGGGGAAGGGGTCCCAGTTTTGCAATAGGGGAGCTGAGGCTCAGGAAAAGAGGACCCATGGGAGACACAAGCTTAAATCCCATGAGATCTCACCCTGCTTTGCCCATGTCCTCCTCACCCACTTCAGGGAATGCAGGAGGGAGACCAAGATCTGGGTCCAGTGAGTGATGTTCTACACCCGAGGTTTCCTTCCTGGTATCCCAACGTTTTTCACCACCACTCTCTCTTTTCCAGGAGGTCCTGACATGTTTCAGACCCAGATCTCCTCTGTGCAGCCCCCAGCAGCACCACTGTGGCCACACAAGACCCTACAATCTCTGTGAGGCTGGAGGTCGAGCAGACGCTTTGTCCCCACGTCGATGGGGTGGAGAGGTGGCTTCTGAGGGTGCTTTGAGGATCTCTTCCAAAGAGAAGTGTCTGGATTAAATAACAAAGCATCTGCCCACACTAATGCTTGCAGGGCACTGAAGTAAAGGGCAGCCAAGAGTCGCACCCTAAAGCACATGTTGTAAAGGAACAGAACAGCCAGGACAAGACCTCATTCATATTAAACAAATGAGAAAGCAAAGGTGAACATCTAGATTTGCCATATTACCACACATGCACAGGCACTGCCTGGTCTGTCTGTGAATACTCCAGGCTTCTCCCCACAGTCCTACTGCATTTTAACAGTCAGAGGAAGAGCAAGGAAGGCCAGGAGGAGCTGGGAGGTGCTTGGGATGCAAAGCAAGACCAAGATCTTGTTAGAGAAACTGTTGGTGATAAAAGGTCCTGTGCTGTATAAGCACCACCATAAAGCTCTGTGAAGAGTAGATATTCCTATGGAAGGGGATAAGATGGGGGTGATGGGATGGATGTCTGCTAGTCCCATGGGAAGGGATGAGATGGGGGTGATAGGATGGATGGCTGCTGGTCTGATGGCAGGTGGTTCAATAGAGATGATGGCCACTAGTCCCATGAGCATCCTTCCCCTGCACATGTAGATCAAACGCACTATTTTCTCTCCCCTGGGATTCCCATCTGCCACCACAGAGAGATGGCAGCTGTAATCCTTCAGTTTTTAAGAAGTTCAGGCTCACTGAGTCCCCTGACCACCCTCTCCCAGGGAAACACATTTGTCCTTAATAAAGTGGGCAGAGATAAGTCCCCTGGGCAGGCATATGGCAGAGGTTACAGGGTGGCCTTACCCCCCCTGCACCAGCACTAGGTGCTCATGTTGACATTGGGCCCTAAGCTAAGTCGATGCAAAGTTTTACAGCTTCTGTAGTAATTAAGACAAGCTTCTCAATATAGCATCACTAATTACACAAATCCTCCCTGAATTACCAGTAGTTCATGGCACCTTGTAAAATGCTTGTGTAATAGCCTGAGAAAAATGCAGCTCGTTGCTGGCAGGGAGGCACGCAGCCTGCATGGCAATCCCAAAGCACTTTGGATGTTTATGAGCCTTTTCTAAATAAAAATAAAACCTAAAATGTACATTTCCCCCAATGACTCTGCACCGGGGAGTATTAAAAGCAGTACCTTGACTCAGCCTACCACATAAACATCCTGCTGCCCCTGGACAGCCTGATAGTGTCTTCCTCCCAGGATGAGGAGCTGAATAAGAAGTGACAATCACAGCCCCTGCCCACGGAAAACAGGAAGCACCAGAGTTGTACAATCCCTCCAAACATTGTCCTACCTGCTCCTTGGTGCAATGTGAACTTGCTTTCCTTTCCTTTCCGCCTTGCATAACTATTTCTGGTCCAGCACTGGCCAGACCCTGCGGCCTCCAGCTTTCTCCCCTCCTGCCTAAAGCCAGCCTGGTGCCCTCCATCCAATGCAGAAGGACAAACATCCACCTTTCTGCCCCCCCTACTAATATTGACAGCTTGGTGGCAAGTGCTGGAGGAGATGGAGGCAGGCCCAGGGTATTGAGCTGATTGATTTACCCCACAGCTGCCAATATATGGCAGGAGCCAGATAGAAGAAAATCCTAAATCCTCCCCACCAGGAAGCAGCCAAGAACGGGCACTTTTGGCCAAATCTCTTAAATGACCATGAGACTAAAGGAGCCAATGTTTAGAGGCACGCTCTGGTTCATGTGCTGAAGTGCTAAACCTCATCCCAAGCAGTTCCAGTGACTAAAGGCAGTGGGATCAGTCTATGTCCCGGTGTTGAAGCAAGCTGGGCAGCCAAGCTTCTCTGTGAGTGCACAGAGAAGAGCTCAGGAATCAGATGTGGTGGAGAAGAGGCCACTCCCTCAGCTTGCAGCACCCCCAGTTTACCCACAGATACCCACTTCATCCTTAACATTTTGGTTTGATTTGGAGGAATCCCCAGCCAGCAGCCTTAAAAGACCTTTAGGACTGTCCCTTCCAGCAACAACAAGCATTTTCCATGTTAAATGATGCTCCAGGAGCAGGGCAGCTTGTTCCTCTTCCAGCTGCTCCCCTGTTTCTGCTGCACAACAGGCCCAACTTCACATGCAAAACATAGGTGCTGTATCCCGAGTTTCCAAACAAGAAATAGGAGGAGGAGAAGAAGGTTTCCTATCTGCTTTTCCTTTACCCACAGCATAAAAACATCCCTCGCTGGACAAGGCAGCGTTTGCCATCACTTTGCAGAGTTCACATTCTCACACGCACCAGCACAAGGAGCAGCAAGGAACAAGGAGGGGGGGAACGGCACACCGGTGTCTGCAGGTCATGGTCACACAAGACAATACTTAGCGCAATTTGGAAGTGTGGGAGGAATGCGGGAAGGCTGAAAATGAGGATGTTTATTAACATGTAAGAATATCTCCAAAGGGTTTGCATCCTATGAGGGAAAAATAAGGGAGCCTGAGACAATCCAGTATTGGTAGGACTAAATCTGGAAATCCTTATCCAGACAATCCTGACTGTAAAGAAAAGGAGAGTAGCTTTTTCTCACATGTACAGCAATGAGAGTTTTCCTAAATATGGTGAAATTTCACATGAATTCCCTAATTAATTCCCTTGTGTAATTGCATCAAGTAGGATCGAGTGCGCTTCCTTGCCTGGCTCAGCCTCTGCGCCTGAAAAGGGCGCTGCTTTCCTAGAACATAAAGTAGGAAGCCTTCTGCTTCCTACCAAGGATTAGTCTTGGCCTTGTCAACCACTTCTATGCAGTCAATGGGAAATGAGCAGGGAAAGCCTGACAGTAAGTTTAAATCTGAAGTGTCTACAGACACTTGAGGAAACTTATCACCACAAAGAAAAGAAAACCTGGGGACAAAACCCATTTAAATGGCAGACACAAGTCAGGGAAGGAGAGGAGAAGTTCCCTGCTCCTCTGTTCCCTGTGAACTCAGAAGTTTCCTCCCTCTTGCAGGTCACAAAGGCACAGCAGACCCTGCACCTCGTGCTCCTCTGAAAGGGCCCGTACTGATGAAACTCTGAGCGCTGTCTCCTTGCAATGCAAAGCAAAGGGGGGTTTTCACTGTTTCCCTGCCCGTCAGACAGAGAACATCTTTTTTTGCTTTCACCTTATGACTGTAAAACACAAATAAACTTCATTTCTCTCTACCAGCTCCAGCTGCGTTTTTGCTCAGCAGGGCTGCGGCTGGGACAGTCCCTGCTGCAATGTGACATTCTGATGCAGGAAGGCACGTGCTGCTGCCACCTGCTTAATGAAGAGAACTCGCAGACCTGCGTCTGCCCCTTTTATTCACTAACCTTACTGCAGAATGTTAATATAAAGCATCTCCTTGTGCTTGAGCCAGGTCTGTTGGGGGCTGGGAGAGGTCCTGCTGAGCCCCTGTAGGGCTCTGGTGCGTGTCCAGGTCATGGATGCCGCTGCTCAGCTGTCTCAGAGCAGCTTTGGGAGCTGCAGAGAAGCACCAGGTTGGTACCCAGGAGCAGAGAAGCTGATGGTGCTACCCTCCACATCAGCGAACCTGCACTGGAGGGTGTGCTGCCTTGTGCAGAGCCCTGCACTGCAGACATTTACTGATCCCCATGCAGCCCTTGTGGGGTGGTCTTATGTTACTGACACAGGAAACACCTATTTTCAGTTAATAATAATAATAATAACTGTTATTAACACTAATCATTTCATAGTAATAAGTTACTAATAATGCCTTCACTCAGGCATCCTGCTGCTGTCAGGCCCATCACACTGAGAGAAGCAAGCACGGCGCTGCAGCTCACACAGAAATGTGTGTCTTCTGCTAGGATGGGAAGCAAAGGGTGGCCATTCACTCCTGCCCCCATATACTCCAACCTCAGGCCGCGCCGTGCTTCTCCTGTGTTTGAAGGGACAGGTTGCAGGGATACATGCAGTGGGGTCCAGTTGCAAGACCTGACCTCCCATCAGGATCTCATCACCTAAAGGACACGTATCCTCCTTACTGAGGGATGAAAAGCATTCCACAGCCTTTCCCAGAGTCCCAGCGGCTTTCCCAAGGCTCGAAGGAGACCCAGCAGACTTTAAAAGCCGCAGCTGTGACCATAACGACAGTGAGGACGGTTCTTCAAACGGCGGCGGACAAGAGCTGCGCGCAGCGCAACGCATCCGAGGCGGGCAGGAGTTCCTCGGGTATGGAGCACCCTCTGGTGGGAAAACCACGGTTGTCCAGTCCGAACGAGGGCAAATCCACCCCTGGCACAAGACTGGGCTCAGTCAGGACCTCCTGCGAGACGGGTTTCCACCACCCAGGGCTGCTTCAGTGGCAGGCCGCCATGCAGCACAGCCCTTGTGCCCATGCCTGGCTGGGTCTGGGTGCCCAGCCTGCCCACTTGCTCTCCCCAAGCTTTGAAGCAGCAATCCCATCTCCTTTGGCCACTGCAGCCCCTCACAGCTGCAGGGTCTTTCAGTCAGCGTGTTCCTGTCCTTTGTCAGCCCATGGGATGCTGCTGGCAGCAGATCTCTCCATGAAAAGGCAATCTGTATATAATCACTGCCTGTTTTGAAGTCTTATTAGGCATGATAAACATGGGGCTGGATGGGAGCAAGTCAGGCTCCCCAGGCTGCTGCGGTCCCCTTTGCCTTGGTCTTCACAGTTGTCACGCTCTCTGGTCAGGCTGTGTCTCATTGGGGAAGCACTCCCTTTGTGGTATAATGGGGCCTTTTCTTTGCTTGGGGTCTCACATCACAAGCAGCGATCACAGATTTTAAGCAGCCCCCAGCAAAACGGGCACAGGCAGCAGTTCAGCAGTACCTGACTGCTGCATCCTGGACTGGAACACCTAACACTGGATGTGCCCCATCACATCACCTCCCCTGCCCCAGCTTCTACCTGAAAGATCCTTCAACACTATGGAGACAGAACCCAGAGCCCACCATTCACTTGTCCATCACTGAACACTCCCCGCAGCAGCATTCTGCTGAGCAGCGCTTGACCAAGAGGCAAAGCCAGCAGAGAGCAAGGTGTATCAGGGGATGGGGGACATCTCTCCCCACCTGGGCCTGCAGGGTGGTTCTCACAGGGACCACAGTCACTGGTGTGGCTGGGTACTGAGGGTGCCGACGCCGTTGAAGGAAAAGGCAGATTCTGCCTCAAAAGCCCAAGTGTAAACATAGGGCAGGAAGCACCTTTTGTGCCTCGGGCCATTTCCCTGCCCCTAGCCAAGCGAGGCTGCTGCTCAAACAGTACTTTAACCCAGCTCTGGGTGTGTTTCCTATTAAATAAACACAGGAGGTTCCCCACCACCGACTCTCCCGGTGCCTGCCTGCTCGCCTGCGCTGTGCTCAGCTCCAAGCATTGCAGCAGCACCCAAGAAATGCGCTTCCTTCCCCGCCTCATCTTCTCCACTGCCCTGGGCATCGCCACCTTCCTGAGCTGGAGGCTGCTGCTCCGAAGCCCGGCCACTGGACAAAGAGGTAATGCCAGGGCACCCTGGTGGTCCCACATGGAGGCAGCACTTCTGTACCTGAGGGAAATGAATGGCCTGGGGGGTTTTGGAGGGTCTGGGTGGGCAAATGCTTACAGCACGGAAGATACTGTTTGCATAGCCCCTGGGGCGGGATAACCTGTGGAGAAAGCCCTTGCCATGGAGCCCTGCAGCTTTACGTCCTTAGTGGGGTCATTGATACCAGCTGTGGTGGGGAAACTGCTGAAGGTAACTCCAAAACCTTTGCTGGGAAGGGTGAACCGTTGCTGAGGAGGCAGGAAGGAGCATGGGAATCAGTGATTAACGCCTCTCTTGCCTAAAATATCCTAGAATGGTTTGGGTTGGAAAGGACCTTAAAATCATCCAGTTCCAGCTCCCCTGCCATGGGCAGGGACACCTCACACTAAACCACGTCACCCGAGGCTCTGTCCAACCTGGCCTTCCCCTCCAGAGCTGGTCAATCCAGGGCAAAGCCAGCACTAGGTTTTCTTGTTGGTGTGGGGCTGGGCAGTTGAAGCCCAGGATAGCTTCAGGCATTGCTGTGTTTCTTCCTGGGCTCATGCAGACCTTTTCCTATTTTTAGCTGTGTATCTGTTCCCTGTGCGATGGCCTCCACAAATCAGTGGGAAATAATTAACTTCCCAAGGACCTGGGACCATCTCCCCAGGGCTGCCAAATGCCTGCACTGGGCAGATGGGGCGGATGTGCTGCTGCTATAAAGGAATAAAGCAGCAAGGCAGGTATTCATCCCCTGCTTTCAAACCCGCTCTGGCCTCTTCACATCAAACCCAAGAAAATAAAGAGCACAAAGCAAAGCTGGAATTTGAGAAATTAAACCTACTGCAATAGAGACTTTCTATTTGCTTTTGCCTTATATATTTGCTTTGTTTTCTTCTGGCTTCTGTTTGCTTTTTGGGTTTTATTTGCTTTTGCCTTTTTATGTACAGTAGACAGAATTTACATATGGAAGTGATGAAAGAAGTTTGTTTGGATCCCTAAATTGCCCTGAGCCATTAAGGATAATCTCTTGCTTTCACATACATTTTATAGCTGACGTTAACTAATTAACAGAAGCAATTTACTACTTCTCAGCTCCCGGAATATTCCTGACTCATTTTGGTAAACTTACCTCCATCAAGCTCAGTTGAAAGTGAGGAGATAAAGGCAAAAGCTCTGATTTAGTGGAGAAGGGGGCCTGTGGCACACTGCTGCAGTCCAGGCCAGTTGCTCGGACATGGTTTGGGGAAAGAGGGGTCTGTGTGTCCAAGATCCCTTACATTCATAGGGATAGAAACCCATTTCCTGGCAAAACTGAGCTCTTCACCATGCAGGGCAGGTCTCCCTTCCCCTACCCATCTTCTTCCTTCATGCTATATCCTTTCCATACTGCAATAACTGGAAAAGGACCTGCCACAGCATCCTGTGCCAGCTCAGGGCAGAGGTCCACTATGAACTTTAGTCACCCTCCATCTTCAAATGGTGTTTCCCAGGTGACCTGGCCCCCAGGGCGGAGGAAGGCTTCACTTTGACCCTGGACACCTTCCTTCACATCCAGCAGCTCAGGAAGAAGAGACTAAGAGCTTTCTGCAGCCAACTGCGCAAAGTGACCACACTGCCGAGGAGCCCAAAGGACAGAGCCTGTCTGCTCTCGAGTTTGAGGGTCAGCACCAAGCTGGACCTCCTCTACTGCCAAGTGCCATCGACAGGGATAGAGGAATGGCAGCAGCTTTTGGGAAAGCTGGAGAAGGAAAACGTGACGCTCCCGGTGCCGCTTCCCTACCCTTGGCACCGCATGCAGGAGATGCAGCTGAGCAAGTTCAACCTGACAGAGATAGAGGCTGTGTTACAGTCCTACACCAAAGTGCTGTTTGTCAGGGACCCCTTCCACAGGCTGATCTCCACATTCATGCAAGGCATGGGCAGCAGCCCTTCCTTCAGCAGCTTCGTTCAGGATGTTCTGGACATTGGACCACGCAATGCCAGCACGGCTTGGAAACCACTTGTGAGCATCTGCCGGCCCTGCCTTGTCCAGTACGACTACGTGGTGATGTTTGGCTTCCTCAGGCAGGAGCTGGGTTACCTGCTGCAGAGGGCTGGGCTGCCTGTGGACAACCTCCTCCCTGAGTTCACTGATAGCCAAGTGCAGTGGACCTATGGCTGGTTATCAGAGCAGATGTTCAGCGAGCTGTCCCTCCAGCAGAAGCAGCAACTGTCTCATTTCTACCGCTGGGACCTTGCTGCTTTCCCATTCTCCAGCAGCTTTCTGTCAGACCGCCACAGCACCCCAGAGACCTGGTAGCAATATCCCAGCTGGAGGGAATGGTTTGGAGAGACTTAATCCTAATGGAAGTGCTTTGTGATATCGCCTGGGTCACAGAAAGACCTTTGCTCCAGAGCTGTATGCAGCACACTTGTCCATGTCACTACTCCAAAAGGCACATCAGAGAGCAGAGATGGACCACTGCCGGGGACTTCACGCAGCTGAATTGCGTTTAAATTCAACAAGAGCAGGAACTAGGGAAACATGTGGCATTGGGATTTGGAAAAGTGCATGAATTGAGCTGTGATGGGGTTGAACATCTCTCAGCAAGCCTAGCGGTGTGGGGTGGGGCAAGTTGGACCTCCTGCAAATCACAGCACCATCCACCTGGGCTCTGCCTGCACTGCCATGTCATGTTCTGGGCTCCTTTTTGGGCCAAGAGGTTTGGCAATGGCTTCTTTGGGACAAATCTCCTCATGCAGATACAGGAAGCACTCCCAACGGAGCACATCACGTGGAGCCTGTCTACTCCACACAAGTAGGTGACGTATGACACAGTGTGGCATACCCTCCTGAGGAACCACGGGTGAGGTTCCCAACCCTTCCATGCTCAGGGGAGGACAGCCATAGCCCATCACTTGGTTTTATCCATGCTGTGTGAACTGTTCCTGGCTTATGACCTGCATGTTTAGGCTCAAGAAGGCCCCAGGAACATGTGATGCTTGCTCGACTTGCAAGTTTTGAGTGAGGTTCCCCCTTCATAGGACTGATTCAAATGAGCCAAGCCAAGCTTTCAGCTCCACTCACTAGCGATAAGGACATGGCAACCACCCATCCTCTCCCAGCCTTGGCCACTGAGCTGACCTGCCTCTGGGAAGGGTCCATCCTTGTCAAACACCGAGAATGAGCTGAAGCTGTCCAGCTTTCAGATTGTGACAGATTTTTACCATAGCACACTTGTTTCCAGAATAATTTTTACTTTATTTTGCAGTGTTGTGACATTCACAGAGAATTCTGCACACGTTCATGTGACAAAGACACTGATTTAACAATGCTCATTAAAGAACAATAGTGAAAGATGCTGATTAGAATCGCCCTAAAACTGAAATTACTGAAAACTTAGCCTCCCTCTCTTATCAAGGGACATACAATTAAAACATTTAGACACCAGATCAGATGGCCCCCTTCCACCCTCACACGAACTACCTAGGTACAGCAATTATTACTTAAGTACCCTTATTGTGCGTAATACTGTACAGTCTGGCAAGGTGGCATAGTTCCTCTTCTGAGAATACACTTCTGGAAGGACTGTAACATTAGCCATGCATCCATACTGTGTTTCATTGGGAACATTCTTCTCTTCCTAAGCAGCCTTCCCTTCAGCAACTGCAAGCTGAAATCCCATGCAGGGAGATGTGTGTAACAAGATCTGATGCAGCACCTAGAAGAGGGCAGTGCCATACACTGACAACAGGAGAGCTGTTCTCGGGCAGCTTTGTAGGGCAGTCCACATTATTCCTGCCTGCCCTCCTTCCCTAAAGTGCCTGGCACTTAGTTCCACAGGAAACCAATGTATGAAATGTTAAGACACCAAGAGTTGAAATGAAAACCTCAGCTTTGTGTTCCTGAGGGTACTTGTCTCACTCACAGGCATTACTATGATCTCCCTGTAAATTCCTATTAGTCTCCAAGCTTCCCTTTTTCCTATGCCCTCAAAGCCAGTTTCTGTAATTACTTTGCAACCCTGATTTTATACCATCCCCCCCCCTCAGGTGTTTGATATAATTTACTTTCGATTCCAGTGCACCCCAAAAGGAAGTGGCTTCCTCCTTCCATCAGCTATGGGCTGTGGAAGGGTAATAAGAGGGCCCTGAGCTGCAGTGAGCTTGAGGGCAAGGACTGCTGCCTGGGAAACAGTGGCTCACTGATGCTGCAGCAAAAATGGCTCCACAGGCTAAGGTCTGCACTGAACTAGCCTGCTCTGACCACTGCATGTACACCTAACGTGGCAAATACACTTCAAATTAACACACAAAGCAAATAACAAAAGAGAGACTTGATACATCTCATTTACAAATGCCACCACTGCGGCTGTGAGACACACAAACCCCTTCTGAAATGATGGAAAAGGGGCCTCCGGAGCCATGAGGGATAAAGAGCACTTACTCATCCTGCTGGTGACATCCCACCATGTCCCAGGACACCCACAGGAAGCAGGTCTCTTGTGAGCACTGGTGGCTTTCCCCTGAGACAACACTGGAAGCTCCTCAACATCATACTCTTTGCCTGTAGCTCCCCGTGTTCTGCATTAGCACATGTTCTATGCTTAAGAAACAGCAATATCATATTTCAATTAACAAAACAATTACATAGCAAGCCCAGCAGGCACAAAATACTTTCTGCAACTCACATATACAACTGTGCTTCTTCTAGATGGTAGAACCATAATATTTTAAGCCAAGAAATAAATCTGCACATTTCCAAGCTATATACCCTGGAGTGCTTAAAGAGCATATTTCAAACTGTGCATACATTAAGTCCTAAGATGGAGGCCATTTTTAAGCAGTCTGTATGTGAGCAAAATCTTAGATAAGGCAATGGAGTTACATCCTCCTCCACAACATTTTTTGCATGGCCCTAGGAGTGCAAAGGTTGAAAAATGACATCTTCATAAAGCTGTGGGCCAGAGAAAGATAAGAGTTGGCACATGATAAGCAGGTACAGTACATGGCTGATATCACCCAGAGATAGCATGATGCTACAGTGCTAAATCTGAGTGACAAAACCTGTGAAAAGGGATGCTCAGCGTTAAATCCAACCTGAAAAATGCATTCAACCCAGAAGACACGAGGTCATCACACAGCACATTTTTCAGACAAGCAGTCCCTGTAGCAAAGCATTCTCATTCTCTTTATGCAGCAAAACCAAGAGTTGTCTGGAAAAGAAGGCAAGGTAATAGCACGACAGCAAGGGACTGACCCTAGAGGGCACCCAGAGCCAGCTAATACCCAGCCGTGTCCATCCTCCTCTCCCTTTCCTGGGCCGGTAAAAACTGCCTTAGGAACAGCCATGAGTAACTTTCTCTGTCATTCCAAGATCTTTGATGTCTTTTCTTATTTAAAGGACAGGGAAAGATGTGGAGGTGTAGGGTGGGAAAAGGCTGTGCTAATGAAGCAGCATCTTGCTGCAAGTCTTCTTGATATAGGTCTAGTTTTTATCTTTAATCAGTAGTACGTGAACTAAGGATTCATTAAAACCGCAGTGCAGACAAGCAATAGTCATTTAACATAAGTCAGCTATTGATCACATTTTAGGATATTCCTGTGAACCACTTTTGTTAAATAGGCAAGACCATCTTCGTTAGCTTACATCAAAACTCCTCCTTGTCTTCCTTTAGTGTATATCAGGCTTTGTGTGCAGAAGGGACACAAAAGGATCCAGCCCTCAGTGCCTTTCATGCCTTCCCCCATCTCAGCTAGGGGACTGTTTGTCTGGGTATAGTGCATTTAAGTTCTTGACACAGCATCACAAGGTGATCCATCTTTTTCCTGCAGCAGAAAAAGAAGAAACAACCACCCTGCTACTTCACATTGGCTGGCAATAAGCATGTCTCCCATCCTCGCAGCAGTTTTAAATGAAACCTGTGAGATTTTTCAATAACATCTGGATAACATCAGCTTCCACTTACTCTTCATTTGAATTTACATCACAGCTATAATCTGGCAGCAATTCCTTCTGCTAGAGGAAACAATGATTGGATGATTAAATGTGAAAGCTCCATGAATCAGTGGATGAGCAGCATGAACACAGATTTATTTTTCCCATTATAGTTCTACTGCCTTGTGGTCCCTCTGGTGTCAGCTCAGTTTCATGAGGAGAGTTTTCTCCTCAAGCTTCCCTTCTACACACGCACGGACCATGGCTTAAAGGTCCCTGGCTCAGCAGAAGGGCACTGTAAAGAGAAAACGAATTAGGTTAGCAACAAATGAAGGTCCTGGCCTGGGTTTGGAGTGCCCCACTATGCTCCTTTTGAGACGGGTGACTTTGTACCATTGAAGACCTAAGCTCATACCCTAGTCCTTCAAAACACAGAGATGTCTGTCTCATGGCACTTTTGTTAGAGGCTGGGCCTGGCTCTAGCTGAAGGGCCGATGGTCAACAGCTTGTGCAAGGTCTCAAAACCATTTCCATGTCCTCCTCCCAGACAGTGACACAGGTGTCAGAAAAGAATAACCAGGTTTTGCCATTAACCACAAAGGGGCTCAAGCTGGCAAAAGCCTGGAGGATGCCCACATGGACAGACAGCTGTTTTCTGAGTACATTGCAAGCAGCAGGCCTCTGTGCAGGGACCAACTTCTGTGCAGCCCTGTCACAACACTGTTAACAGAGGAGGAATCGATGGCAGGGTTAACTCCTGCACTCATTCAGATCAAGCCCACAGCCTCTAAGGAGGCTCTTGTGATCATAACACTGAGAAGTGAGCATTTTCAGTAACACTTTCCTCTCCCTCCCTCCCTGAGGGACACCACTAAATCAGAGAATGGACCTGCAAGGTATGCTAGTGGTGAGATTACCCAAAAACTCCTTGATTCCCTGAGAGAAGATAGTCAGGAGCATCAGGACAAGTCAGTGCCTTTGTTCTATAGACAGCACTTGGAGGACTGAGGGATGAACTGCTGCTTCATGATACTGTATAGCAATCTTCCCTGCAATAGGAGCCCTAGCAGTGCTGGTCTGTGGATTTGTCTCTCATTTGGTGGCATGTTAAATGAAGGAAAACACCTATGAAATGAACCCCATCTTTTTAAGCAGGGCCATAGCCTCCAATCTTGCCCTAATCCCAGACTTGGGACGCTGTGACCAGCACACACACTCCATCACATGGGGTAGGAAGCAAACTATGGAACCAGAAGCTATTACCATTTTGGTGAAGATATCCACACAAGCATTGCGGATCCTCTCTGGGGTGGCAGGACTGTCCAGCCTGAATGGTTCAGTCAGGCCAGAGTCTTTCCTTGCTGAGTAGATGGCATCTTTAATGGCATAGAACACTGAGGCAGACAGGAACAGAGGTGGCTCTCCCACAGCCTAGACAGAGCACAAGCAAGAATGAGGCTGCAGCCCAAAACAGTCCTGGCCTAAAAACTAATGAAGCTAAAGAAAGATGACCAAGCCCTATGTGACAATCAAGTATTGTTTGCATTCCTCATTCCTTCTTTGTAATGTCTCAGTCTCCTAGATGTGATCAGGAAGCAAAGGCCAGGCCAAAACAGCTCCTTGCCATCCAGATGTGAGACTCAGTCTACCAGATGTGATCAGTGGGGAAACATGAAGCTAAAACAGCCTCCAGTCTGCCACACGATAGCAGTGAGGTAAGACCAAGCTAAAACAACTCTCAGCCCATTTAAAGAAGAGACAGTAGGAAAACAAGCTTTCTGGCATGGCAAGGCTGTTATGAATTAAAAAGGGACTAGCTCATTCCCACAAACTTTGGGATGGTGCTAAAATTGCAGCAAAGAGAATTCAGATAAGTTAGTGGTGAGTTGTCTGGGCAGAGACCATGATGCTCCATCACTAGAGGTCCTTGCAACCCAGCAGGAATGCCTTCCTCAGGAATTACACAAGTATTATCTAGTACTGAGGTCCCTGCCAGCCCCTTTTCTCTTAATTTGCTATCACCACTGATCACCCAAAAACTCCTTGATGAAGATATTCCTGTGGATGAAGGGGAAATGGGAATCTCTAAGGAGGCAGACCAGGCATATACACATTAAGGATGTTAGATGGCCTCTAAATGCTCTATTGTACCATAAGTAAAGCAAATTCATTGACGCTGTACATCCAGCCCCACTCTGTGCAGCCTTCACTAACTGCAGTGGGAACAGCCGAAGGGCACATGGATTAATAACGGACCTTTAAGGGTATCATGAGCACTGAAACAGTAAAGAAACAAAACATGAAAACTCAGACACAAGATGTTGGTATAGCAGACCTGGGGAAATGACACTGCTGAAAATGTTATCTGCAGTGGTGGCTCTCATGCTAGGGAACAGCAGCCAGGGAACTGACATGCAGGGGAAGGCTGCAGCCTCTGTTACAGCAGCAAAGCCACTTCAGTTCTTTCTAACGGACAATCAGGACAGCAATGCGCAGGTCGTTTCTGTTCTTCCTAACTATAAAGGATAGTATGCATCCCTCTGGTAAGGAATGAGAAAACATCCTGACCCCAGAATACAGCCAGCATAGCAAGATAAACTATTTACACTCATGCACCATTACTTCATCACACTCAGTGTCACAGAGTTATAGAGCAGGAAGAGGCCTGCAGATCTCACAGGTATACCTTGGATGAATAAACTGCCTTGCTGTTTGGACAGTCACGGAGAAGAGACACATAGAATTCCGTTGGGATATCTCCAAACGCTGGGATTTTGTACATCCCAGGCCCTCGAGTATACAAGTTTCCTTCAGGAGAATAGCGCAGCTCCTCCATGGTGAAGAGCCCAAGGCCTTGGACAAATGCTCCTTCTATCTACAAACACATCCAAACAAGGTTACGTATTTTTTGTTGCTGCTGTTCCCTGCACAAGCACAAACAGTGATGATTTCTACCAGAGGTTCCAGCCCTCCCCTCCTGACTAATTTCCCACTTTTCATCCCTAAACCCATGTCCGTTCTGCTGAGTACAGCTCAGCAGCTTTGCGCAATCCCTGTGTTCCCATAAAGATGTGGCTGCATTGTTCTGGCAGGTGAAGTAATTTACAAACACACACAAACAGATACACTGCAAATGCAGGACAGGAATTCTCTGATGAAGCCAGGGAAAAAAGAAAATCAATGCCAAAATGTTCACTCTTTCACAGGCAGGTTAGCACCAAATGAGTGGTACTTGTTGATAATTCAAAGGACAAGAAGACTGAAGATGACATACCTGAAGATAAACTATTTTACACTTTCTATTTCAGCATAAATGCTTTCCTGAGTACTGCATATTCTCAGGTGACCAGCACAGACACCTGCAAAAACCACTCCTATATCCATTCAAACACTAAAGACCACTGTAAATTTTAGGAGGGAAAAAAGGGGGGGAGCAGCTATGAGAGAAGGATGTACTTGAACAGCCTGACATGAAGCAGCTCTGCTCTCTGTGCCCACAGAGGCAGAGCAGTCCAAAAATCTGGCACGAGCACTCATTAACCTAGCTCTCTGGCCTTTTGCTCCTGCAGTCATACAATACCCTTTCCTGTGCTCCCTCTGCAGCAATTCCTCGGACACAGAAAATTGAGATGTCTTTGACAGGCTCTGTATAGCCCATCTCTTTGAACCCAAACTGACAGGCTGAGAAGATGGAAAGGCTCCTTCTCCCTTTGGCCACTTCCAAAAAAGTCTCTTCCAGGAAAAATGTTGCTTTAAATGAAGTTTTGTTTTAGCTATAGCAGCAGGAATTGCACTACATCAACATCTAGGGTTCCCAAGGGAGCAAAAATGACTAGATTAGCATGTGCAGATACCTAACTTTTCACCTCTTAGTATATCAAACCCTGTGTTTATTACCTTTATTTGCTGAGAGGTGTCATTGTGATTACTATTGCACAAAATATAGAAGTAAGCTTGTCCCTGCCCAAGGAATTTGCAAGCTAAGTGACTGGTACAGCTTCCTATTGAGATCCCCACACAGCAGTAGCTGGAGGACAGAATCTCTTTATTCACAGAAGAATTTTCACTGAATTAAGTGGGACTTGATGTTGACAGATAGGAGTGTGGGATTTAGTCTCATATGCCACACTGCAGAAACTGAGCCTGGGATGAGGTTAGTCCATCATATTAGTATTTTCTGGATTCATTCCTTAGGCAAGGCAGATGCTGACAAGCGTTAGTGTGGGGGCAATTGGAGAACACCCTGTAGTCTTGACGTCTGAGGCAAAGTCCAAAAGGGTATTTCCTTACATAATTCTGTGCTTATTGCATAGTTAAGTATAAGTCAAACTGGTTTTCATAGCTAAGTATGCCTCACTGGATACCCAAGTTTAAAATGCTGTTTGCAAGGGCACAACCTGGAGAGGTACAATGGCTGATCAAGAAAAGCCTGAGAGTAGTGTGGGCATTTTAACACCGTAGAAATAGCAACACTATTTTACTTACCTGTCCTATATCTATGGCTGGGTTCAGACTGGTACCAACATCCATAACAATGTCTGTGCGAATGTTCTGAAAGGCAGAAACAATAAATCAGCACAGAACACTGCAGCTTGTACACCCTGGTCTTGTATGAGGAGGAGTAATACATCCAACCACTACCTACACCTGGCCAGTGTTCAACCATCTACCTCAGCTCAACTGACTTCCAATTTGAGGCTCACCCCTAAAGTAAACTAAAGGAACTCACTGAGGTTTTCCCCAGAGATCCATGGATCCAGTTTATATAGGTTCCAAGCTGCACACATCAGTGCTCTGCACTTAAGCATAACCAACTAGGTCAGATTCTGATTAATTACTTTTTTCTCTTTTCTTTCTTTCTAAAAGTCTTTGGTATGATTTTTAATAATTAACTCAATTCCGGTATGTTTCTGTTCTTTTTGTGCTAACACAGTGCTGCTATCTCTTACTTAAGCAAATCCAGTAACTTTTGCAATCATTCATTAAGCCTCCTAATATCCCCCCAGGGTAGATAATTATCGGCTTATTATACTTTACAGATTGTTGCACTGTGGAACAGGGGAGTTAAGAAATTCGCTGAAGGTCACACCAGACCAATGGCAGAGCTAGGAACAGGCTGACACCCAGTATTTGTTCTAACTCCCTGTGAATGTTTCCTTCACCCAAACACAGAGGGCTATTTCACTGCTGACCCCCTCACCTTGTGGTCACCTGTCAGGCAATCTATCTCAACCTCAGAGCAAGCAACGCCATAACTGAAGTAGCAGAATGGTTTCCCTTCATTCTTCTCAAAGTCATAGCCAAGGTCAGGAATTCTTAATACAAAGGAAAACAAAGCCACATTTCTTTCAATGAACAGACAAAATGAATACAAGCACACTGCAAGAAATCCTTATTCACTTTTGTTTCAGCCCTTCTGTCAAGGCCATGCAAAAAAGTATAAACAAGAGATCTGCTAAAGCTGCTCTGTATTCCAAAACCTGACTGAATCTATCAAACTACTTTAGCCTTTAGTTTCCCATGAATCTCGGGGCTTGTGATGACTATTATGAATTCATTCCTACCAAGCCAGTAGCAAATCTTTTGCTTTTGGAGTGCAGTTGAACATTTCTTGGAGGTCATTGAATTTCAGAGCATAAGCAAGCTGAACTAGAAACTGGATTAAGCTAAGAAGTGATTTAAGCCCAGTTCATGGCAAACTTTGTGTCTGACATTTTATACTTCATCTGAAAACTGGATTATTAAAATACTGACAGTCACTTGGTTAAGAGAAAAACACATTTCAGAGATGCAACAGAAATGAGCTCATACTGTATTTTAGTCCTAAATAAGCTCTCCAACACTGTGCTTAGTTTGTTTTATGTTTAACCCCTCTGCCTCAAAGATGATGGATCTCTGGTTCCCTTCAGCAGTAAAGCTAAGAAAAGTGCCTCATTTCAGAGCTGCAAGGAACCAGCCACAGTCTAAAGTGGGAGAATGAAACTGGAAGCACTGGTATCTGCTCATGCCGCAACAGACAGGATACTGCTTCAGCCAATTGCCATAAGCAGCTTTGTCCTCAAGGACAACCCCTACCTCCTTCTTCCCCTGTATGATGGTTCTAGTGCAAAACTAAGTCACGAGGTTGATGAAGAGCAGAGCCCCAGGCAAAGCTCTGATTTCATTTATGCCTCCTCAGATCTAGGTCACCTAGAGTGAAGTTAGATCTACTTCAGATTTACATGAGATGTGAACTTGGCCTCAAGAGCTGTGCTCCATCAGGAGTCGATTCTCTACAGCCAGGATAGCGTTAACCTCAGTTTAACATTCCTAGGCAGGAAAGGGAATGCAGCCTCAAGTTAGAGCAGAGTCAGGGGACAGGGACTGTAAATCCTCCCAGAATTTCCCAATCAAGTAAAAGCTGTGCCTCTACAGTGTGAACATTCACTCACCTATAAAACCCCGTTGCCGACAGACTAACACAGTTCTCATATGCAGCTTTAATCTGGCAAAGGGAACAAGAGTTTGAAAACAGTAATCGTCCAACCACAGCAAATGAGCTACCCCAAACACATTTCCAGGAGAGTATGAATAGAAGGTGTCCAGTGACACACAGCTTTCATGCTACTCAGCACCAGCAGTGCAAAGGAAAACATCATGATGCAGCTGCTTCCCCAAATAGCCCTGTCAGCAGTTACCAAGGGCAGAACTTGCCCATTGACAGAGGGATAAGACTAGCTCTTGTTTGTGCAGCTCTCAGCTACAGGTTAGACTTTCAATCTAACAAAGGTTAAACTGACAGTCATCTTGACTTCAGCAAGGCCAGGGGAAATCCTACTCTGACTTGCAAATCACGAAGTCGGAGCTCCTCTCTTGAAGAGAACTTGGATCTGAAAATGGCCTGAGAGCTTACAGCACCTTAATCTCTTACTATTGAGGGTACAAATGTATTGCATCTAAGGAGCACTACAGGAGGTGGATGGCAGCTCACAAAGTCATTTTTGTCTCAGAATCCCTTCATTACAAATGAGGTTTTTTCCTGTCCAAGACTGCAGCCTGAAAGATATATGTAACCACTCAAGACTTCTATTTGACCAAGTTTATCATGGACAGGCACCAGGATCTGGAGAAATCTCAGTATTAAAGTCGTAACTGATGTTTTGGGAGTGACCTCTTGCAAGCGCTGGTTACTTCCCTTGCCAGGTTTCTCTCTCACTGTCTTTGCACAGATCTTTGCTAGCAGAAGGCTGGAGGATATACCTGCATACAGGGTTTGCCAACTAAAACAATCTCTGACAATGCCCATTTATCTCGTGACAGATACAGGCACCTTACCCAGTCTTCCCAGGATCCTTTGGGATTAGACTGTTTGATCGGCTCAAGTCTTTTTAAGATGGTCTGACATGCGTTCTGGAAACAAAGAGAAGCAATATTTTAAGATCTGAAAAGCCAGTTTACAGCACGAAGAGCTTTATAGGAGTTTCAAAGGCCTTTCTGTTTAAATCAATATTGCCTTTAGGATTTAGGCCTATCATAAAAAAGAACAAAGTTCACTAACAGATATCTTGCTATGCAGGAAGAAACGCTGACTGAAAAAGACTTTAAAGCAGACTGACTATGCTGATAGGAGAAGGGAATCCCAAATTCAGCACAGAATATTTAGGACCATGACACAAAATATCAGAAGTCTACCCATTTATACAGTAACTTGATCAGTACCAAGTCATAGCAGGACATCATAGCATATCTAGCAAGATGACCCTGTAACACTGGAAAAATGTTTAATGTTCTTGCCAAAACTCAACACAGACAAGCTGTGCAGAGAATAAAAACAACCTGACTATTTTACTTCAGGTTACACTTCCCCTTTTCTTTAAACCTGAGAATGATCAATAGTAAATCCCTCTTTTCAATGAAAAAGCCACATACCCTGCAAATATATGCGTTGGTAACTCCACCATGTCAGAGACAATCATGACCACACCATTGCTACAGAAGGATGTTTGCTCTGAATGTATCAGCATTTACAGGTCTTTGATTCTGAAGCACAGCCCACAAACCATCTGTTACCAAGACTTGCAGCGCAATGTATTTGTTATGGATAAGGCTTTAATAATTACTAAGAAGCCAGCTATTTAAGTGGATGTTTTGTTCTGCTCATTTTGAGAAATCATAAATACTCCATTGTAAAACTACAAAAGGACTGAAGGAGCTTTTTGAACAACTGAAAAAAATACAGTCATTCATCATCTAACAGCGCTGGTAGTTGTAGCAGGTAAAGAATACATGAGGTATCCTTAGCCTGGAATTCCCTTTAAATGGTTGTTTTTTCCTTAAGCAACAGATAAACACATATCAAACTTTCACGTTCTGCAGTCCTAGCTTATAACCCACTAGTTCAAGTAACTCAGTTTCCGTACATGGACGGCCATCCCATTGATGTCTGCACTGACAGATGCAGCCGTCGGGGAGGTATTTGGGACAGTGTTTGTGCTGGTCTCACTGATGTAAATTTTGGAGGTGGGGATTCCCAGTGACCTGCTAGCAACCTGCAGAGGAAAAGTAAACAATGGATAAGCAGCAATTCTTATACATGAGCATTATCATTCATTGCTTACACTGCTAGTACTGCAACCTCTGCCCTCTCCTGTCCTAAATCTCATTTTCCTTGAAGCCTCAGTTGATTTGGTGACTGAGCACTAGCCAGAATATTAAGTTTGTCCTTCACAGACTGAATGCGTGTGAGCATATACATATACTTTTGCCACAATGACAGACATTCATTTTACTACCATGAGACTAAATTCTTCTCTCAACAATTGTAAGAACCAGAGGATAAAGAGCCCTATTAGATTCCCCTTTCATTTCCCTGCCAAAGCAGTATCACTCCCTTAGGTCTTTTTAACTACAAAGGCATTAGCATATGCAGACAAGTATGCTTGCAATACAACTAATTTTTGCATAAAATTAATGTAAACTGTAGTTTTATGGGATGAAATGAAATTGCTAGAGAAGCTAGATTGTAAGCATAACCTGCATTATCTACATAATGAACAGCTCAGAGGATTAAGAACTTAATTCTCACAACTCAATTGTGATAATAATCTGGAAATCTAGCACTGCTGCTGAAACAATGAAGATGAATTAGTCATGATTTGCTACCCTACACATGCACACAGGAGAAGCAGCAAGCTGTCTGAGGCAATACTGTAGACTGAGTGTAATTTTCCTGAAAAGACATCTTATTTGGTTAAGTCCAAACTCATTATTACCTGAATCATTTTGGTGTGAAGTCCTTGACCCATCTCAGTACCCCCATGTGTAAGTAACACAGAGCCATCTGTATACACATGGACTAGAGCTCCAGCCTATAAAAGGAACAGTAATCCAAGAGTCATCATAAACGAACTAGTGAAGTACTTAGCAGGATTTCAGTTACAAACGACAGAGAGAATTGATTTGCAACTAGACCAATGCTGTTCATCAGTGTAATTAAAGCCACTAGTTTACACTTGAGGTAAGTTTGGGTTAGTCTCATCAACTCACTGGCAGTTCCAGTGACAAAGCAAACTTCAGTCAGTATTTTCAGCTTAGAAAACAGGTGAAGTAACCCAAACCTGCCCCTGTGAAATAGAGATGCACCCTTCACCTGAACTTGCTAACACCACTGAAAGTCTATCAAGTCAGGTCAAACAACAGAAACAGTGCTGACTATTGAGGAAGAGGGAATAGATAGGGAAAATAACATAACACAATACCATGGAAATATAGTGGCACCGTGGTGTCCTTTGGACAGCATAAACCGGTAACTGTTGTGTTACCCATTTTGTTTGGCAAACATGTGCTCTTTCTTGACTAATCGACTACTACTCTGAAAGGCTTCAGTTTGGTACAAATGGAGGAGGGCCTGGGGGAGGCAGTGTAAATCTAGCTTCTCTACTGAAAAGATGAATGACACTTACAGACCTGGTTCAGAAATGGGATAGTGAAACTGATGCCAAATTTGGTAGGAATGATGCACATCCCTCTCTTCTTCCAGCGGTTCTGCCTGCAGGGAAAGAACATTATTTGTATACTCATGAGGCTTTCATTGCAATTCAATATTACGGTTCCCTCTGACAGCTTAGGTTTCAAAGCAAAATAAAGCACCTGAATGCAATATAGACTGAGTTAATCAGTAACTTTTATGAAAGATTGGCTTTGTTTATAGGTCCTAGCAAGAAGAAATCTGAACTGAAGATGCTCCCCCAGGCACTATAGAAGCAATTGCCTGGACTATTAACTATTCAGTTAACTAAACTGCCAACTAAAAGAGACTGTAAGGCAGTGGAAAGCCTAAACAAAATGACTTAATAGCCATTTGAAAAGCCTGGTTGGACTTACTAGACCCTCTCTCCTTTGCTACATTTCACTTACAAAATCAGGTCATAGTAGGTCAAATCCTGCCTTATTTAAGCTACAAGCTTAAGAAGTTTCTTCGACAGTTGAGCATAAAGCAGTTTCAAAAAGAAACATTTTTAAAGTCAGTCTACAAATATAAGGTCTGACTTCATATCACTCAAGTTGCTAAGGGAACTTCAGTAGATGATAGGCAACAGGTAACAAGACAACTCCAGAACACCTACTTGTTGAATTCTTCAATTAGTTTCTTCCTGGCATGATAGCTAGAGCTTGACAAACATTCATCCCAGCACCTTCGCAGAGTAAATCCCTCCAGCTTTTGGTTAAAATGAGTCAGGTCTCCTTCATTATAAAGATTGAGCTTCCGCACCTTCACAAGGAGATACATAAAGGACGTGTCAAGTTTAACGCTTCAGATTAGGTCTTTCTAATGGAAAACATCAAAAGCATGTTAGTTCCGTGTTCTACTCCTCTGCTCAATCTACAGTACAATAGAATTAACAGACATATACCTGTGTATGGGGAAATGGGGACTAAGACAATAAGGCTGGAAATTTTCAAGAGAGACTGGGAGTTAAGCACATTGTTAGTAAGGTTAAAGTACCTAGTGCCTTTGGGCTTTTTGAAATACATCTTCCCTAAAGCAGGTGTTCCACAATTGAGGCTGCTGAGGGAATTTAATGAAGCAGAAGATAATCCATGATATGATGTGGCTGTTGTACAGAAAATCTGAGATCCTGCTAAGTGCTTAGCAAAAATGAAGTGAAAACTCTTATGCTCAATAAATTTCTGTGGTTTGTCCATTCTCAGAGCTTGTTCAAAAGCAGCACCACCATGAAATGTGTCAGTGGGTCTGTACCTCCTCAGGTGGCAGGCCACACTTCCGAGCAAGGTCACTCATCCAGCACTCAGCAATCATCATTCCTTGAGGCCCTCCAAAGCCACGGAAGGCTGTGTTAGAAGCCAAGTTGGTCTTGCAAACAATGCCCACACTGCTGACATTGGGGATGTTGTAGGAGTTATCCAAATGTAACAGGGCTCTGTCCATAACCTGGTAAAGAGAAGGAATGGGGGTGGACACATTACATAAATCACATGTCAGACTTCTCACTAGCTGTCAAAGCCAGGCTGGAAAGCTCTGAAGCTAACATAGAGCCACCGGCTCTCTCTCTTCTACCCTGCAGTTCCACTCAACACAGCTGGATGAGCCCTGAGGTGCAAGCAGTACTCTGTCCCATTTGCAATGGAGTGGCAAGTGGCATCCTCCTGAAGGACAGGACAATAAGCACCCTTCGCTGTTGCTGACAGACTGAGCTTCACATTCCTTTGTCCGCCCTGGTCTTGTGCTGAGCCAAAACTGCTACTAAATACCATTACCTGCCTCGAAGAACCAGAAAGGGAGCTAAAATAAACATGACTGACACTACTTTATGAGGTTGGTCACTCACATGACAAAAAAAGGAGAGATTTCTTTACTCATAATCAGAAAAAAATTCTAAAGACAAACTCAGAACTCAGCCCCATTCTTGTCCTTAGTGCTTGCGAAGCCAATGTCAGTTTTAGCCAGTCCTTAATAAGTTTGTTGATTTAGGCACTCAGCCTGGAGCAGCCTGTTGACTTGGATGTTTCTTATTCCAAAGAACAAGTTTTCCTCAAAGCTGAGGAGCTATCAGTGATCTTGTGTTGCGCAACAAGTTTCCCACCACAGCCCTCTGTAATGCAAAGCAAACTTTCTTGACCCTTTTGCCTTATCCAAGTTATTTCAGCATCAATAAGAATTACGTGGTACATGCAAAGGCAGGTTGGTTGCCTCAAAGAGCCGGTGTAGAAGCTGCAAAAACCCATCAAGGACTGATTTCAGTCACGTCAGAGAGCAGGATGGGCAAGCAGTGCCTCAGGCAATAACTCCGAAGCCATCAGAAAGTTTTACTTACCCCATAAGAGAGGTCTACAGAGTTGCCCCCATTGCTGTAGTATGAAACCTCCAGACTCTTGACTTTCCCATTCTTCATGAAGCCAACCTGTCAAGAGAGTCTCCTCAGTAATCGGTTTTCTACACAATGTTCTGTTTTGTGCTTCCCTCCACAAACTGAATGGACCTTGCACAGGCAAACGGCCAATTGTCCTCTGCTGCAGCACAGGCAGCTACTGACCAGAGAACTCTTCTAAAACACGTGGTGGCCGCTTTTCACAGCTACACCTTCTTTATCAGGTTTTTGCTTTTTTGCTTTGAAAAGCAGTTGGATGGGTATTGAAGAGGAAAGGAAGTTAACAAAACAAACAGTAGTACCATACTGTAAACAAATGGGGAAGCGTTTAAGAACAATGTGACTGTCAATAGAAGCAAAGTCTTGGTTGCAAGGAAGAGGGGAATGTTGATGCTGAGATCACACAAAGTGAACAATCCAAACCACAAGAACATCTGGAGGACTTCAACACAGAAAAATACTATAACCCAGCTGACCTGATCCATTTGCAGCAGGGACATCAGCAGTGAAACAGCCAGAGCAGCACTTTTTTCCCCACAGTATATTACTACTCTCTGATGTTTCAGGTGATAACACCGAGACACCATGCGTTCATTTCATATGTATGCATACCTTGTACCTCCCCAGGAAGGGATGTCTCCCACCACTTATCAGCATGTCTTCATCTCGATCCAGCATGCATCGTACTGGGCGGCCAGTTCTGTCAAAGAATATATTTATCAGGCAAAGGCTGAAACACACAATACAGTTCCTACAGAGCAAGACTCTCCTCTTTTTGGTGAGCACTGTCTTTCCAGAGCAGCAATGGGGGGTTAAGGGTAAACTGCTTGGTTCATAGATATTCCTCTTAAGAAAATGGCACAGTTGCATAAAAACACTACCAACTGAAAAAAATCTTAAGTTGGGACCTGCTCATCTTACAGAGACTCTTATATTAAAAGGAAGGATAACTTCTTACAGAGACAGATACTGGTAACTGAGCAATCACTGTTTTACAGACTGTTTCTCAAGGCACTCTCTTGGCTTTGCAAGAGAGAATGCCATATGAACTATACAATAATGCTAAGAGGACAAGAGAAGTTGCTCTGCATTTTCTAACAATTCTGCCTTTCCAGTGCCTATCTTCAGGTTGTAAAAATATCTAAGGAATGCCATAGATGTCATTTCATAATCTCTGGGATATAAAACAGTGGTTCAGCTAACAGAAATGAAGAAAAGAAAAAAATTCACATGTATTACTGATTAATCAGAGAAAGCAGGTGGTTTGCTCTGAATAGGAAAATAAAGCTATTTAACTACAGGAGTTGCCTTTCGGCTGTTTTCTTCTAAAGGTCTTTTATTAAGTTGCCGCTATGTTGCAAGATCCATCTAGCATTGCCTGCAGGGTGCATCCTCGCCTACAAGGGCCGCTCTGGGAAGGCCATGTTCACTCACAGCCACAGAAAGTTGCAGTATGTGCAAATACCAAAACTTCAGAAATCAGAAGCACATTTCCAGTCTACACTTCACAAATGGCTAGAGTCTAGGTTCACTACCTGAGGTTTAAGGGGCTTGAAAAGTATGGATTTCTATCCAGTGGCCACCCTTTCTAGGGAAAAATCCAAAGAGAGAGTTTGCAGAAGAGCAGAGAAACAACAGTGCAAGGCTGCTGCAGGAGCTTTAAGCAAGGAAGAGACTCTCATACCGCTGTTAGACAAAACAATAAGCATGGCTAGTGCTGGATTTTGAAAGGGTTTGGGGTGAAGTGGAGGGGCAGACAATCTGAGATATAAGAGTTTTCAGACTGCTTCAAAAGAACATCAGAGTAAGGGGGTTCCCCCCCTTTCCTATTAAAAGCTGATATTCCCACATAAGCTTCACCCTTCTGAGTGGACTCAATTCCACCTACCAACTAAGAGCCCATTAGACACTTCCTTTGGGAAGTCCTAGGTTTGCATGAAGTGCTATGCTGCAGGGTAAAGAAGCAGGCTGGCACAGTCTGAAAGAAAAAAGCCCTATTCCCCACATCCCAACTTACTTGAAGGCTGCAACAGCCACTGCAGTGGTCAAAATAGTATTCCTAGTCTCTTTTCCTCCAAATCCTCCTCCCATTCTTTTCACTCGCACCACAATCCGATTTGAAGGGACTCCTAATGCATTAGCAGCAAATTCCTAAAGAACAACAGAACAGCAGAACATGTACGGAGCTGAGCTGGTGTTAAGAACTAGATATTAATACATTGCCTTTCTACAACCATTGCAACAGTGTAATATTCTGCTGTGTTGCAGGTCCTATTGGTCCTGCAATTGGATTTGATACAATTGGAACCAATAAGCCCAGTATTTCATCCCTGAGGTGGGAAGGCATACAGTGCTTCAACAGACAGGAAGAGACTGACATGAAATGAGGCTATCAAGACAGAGGTCTCATTTAGGACAGGTTTTGATGACCATACCACTCTGCCCATTCTCTCCACTCTATTATGAAACCTTTGGTCAGTCTTGGTGAGTCAGTAGACATGTCAAAGCCACCTCACAGGGCCAGTAGCCTATCTTGCAAGATGGCAGAGCTGGTACCTATAGCCAGCATTTATACCACCTCTCTTCCTGACATATTATTCAACAGCCATGCCTACTGACCAGCTGGCACCCTCTCCAGAAAGGGTTAAGCATGTAACCCCTGGTGACAAAGATGTGCTGCCAACAGAAACATATCTGTCACCTGGAAGCAGATTCAGGACGCCAGTAGGATGGATATGGACTTTAGATCCCATACCCATCTCTAAGCATATGTGGTTTCTTTTATTCAAGACAACATAGAATCAACTGTAAAAACCATTTATCTAGTCCAAAATTGAGAAACAAATGCCTTTTAGGTAGCAGGTCAGTGAGACAGTACCTGTGTCTTCATGAGGTTTTGGGTAGACACAAAGAGTTCCATCTCACCATCTTCCCCCTTTGGCACAGCCAGAGTAGCGTGAGTTTCCAGATAGAAATGCTCCTGCCCACCAAGGTACATTTCTCCTAGAAAATAGAAAGAAATGCCCCAAAGACAGGGTGTCTCTGGTGTTATAAGGTACCTCCCATCATGTGCTGCCTGTAGGCATGTACTACCCTGTAGCCATGACAACCCTTTGCACTGCCCAAACCCTAAACCTGAAACTTCTGATTTGACATTAAAAAAACCCAGAAAATCAAAACCCAGAAACCCCAACCAGACACCAGACACACACTTTCTAGAAATCCTTAGTCCAAAACAAGTGACTGGCATTTAAAGAATAAGCCTGCACACTATGCCATTTACTCTTAAGATGGAGTGTTTGGTGCCTTTCAGACTGCCCTGATAACACCTCTGAGATGGTGGATAAAAATAAATCAGCTAGCTGAGCAGGGCAAATCCAAGGTTACAGGCTTTGAAACACAGGAACAAAAATAGAAGTCCAAAATGCCTTAAGATGATCTAAGTGGGAATTAACTGTTGCTGCATGTGGCTTTTTCCCAGGACGTTTTACCTGGCAGTGCTGAGAGTACAATTTCCAGTCATGTTACACGCTATAAATGTCAGAATCAACCTCCTTTCTCAGCCATGACCCTGATCTATTCAGCTGCCATGAAAATTAATATTCAGAGCAGTTCTTAAAGTTCTGTTTCTCTCTCGCTTTTATTTAATGCAGCAGCAACAAAATAGCTGCCTTCATTAGGCACATCAGTGAGAAATGCACATTTGCGTGAGAGGACGCCTACTCTGGTACACAGCAGGGTCCCTTCCCTTGTCTCGTCAAGGGGGTTGGTCTGGCATTCACACAATATTGCGGCCTTTTAAATAACCTATTTTTCTAGCTCAGAACAATTTCTGCCTTGCTTGGCACAGTGTTTTCATTTTATATAGTATAGTACAATGTAAAAAACAGTTAACAATAGCTTATGACATCTTTCAACACCAACACCAGTTGCTGGCTGCAGAGGAAGTTCTCAGCAATGCATATCAAACTACAACAAATGGTAGAGCTGGAAATGAGTGGTTCAGTTAAATAACTCCCCTTTCCTCCAGGCGGAGGTAAGAGGGAATGCTTCTCCATGATCTTCAAGAATACTCCCTTCACATCAGGCTTCGTGTCTGTAACTGATTTAACTTCCCTCTTGGATCTGTAAGAGGGATACATCACCTTCTTATTGATAAATACACAGTTCTGCAAAGGTCTTCCTCCCAGGAGCTATTGACCAGTGATATATACACCAACCAGTGGCAGGGATCTGACAGTATTCCAGACCACAGCTCTGGCACTCTCCCCTCCTAACTCTTAGAGGGTTTCAACAGTTGTTGATAACTGCTACATTTAGCCGTGTCTCTACAATCTGGCAGACTCCAACGGAATGAAATCAAGAAGTACATCAAAAAACCCCCCATCCTCTAAGACAGGCCAACAATCAACGTCGAGAAAGCATTACAGGGCAATGCCAAGTTCTTCTCAATCCCTACAGCCACCAGCATTGGTGGATCAGGTTTCAGACACATGTATTCATAACATAGAATGTATTCATAACATTCATAACATTTCAGACACACGTATTCATAACATTCATCCATGACACATTTTCATAACATAGAGTGGTAGCAGATTATAGGAAGCTATCTATAAGATTTAGACCACACTATGCCTGGACAGGGAAAAGCTCCTACATGAATAAGTTTCAGGGAGGGAAAAAAACCTCACTATGTAGAATATTTGCTTTGAATGCTCCATCCCTGGTGGTGTTCAAGGCCAGGTTGCACAGAGCCTTTGGCGACATGGTTTAATGTGAGGTGCCCCGGCCCATGGCAGGGGGGCTGGAACTGGATGATCTTAAGGTCCTTTCCAGCCCTAACTATTCTATGATTCTAAGAAGATATGTCCTTACATTGGAAGAGGGTGTTTACAGGGGCACAGCTGGAAGCATCAAAGTTTGTTTGAAACTGAAATTAAATCTTTCACAAGCTATTTGTATATAAACAGGCATCTGAAACCGAATACGAAATTTAGCCCCGCAAGCCTTACTTTCACAAGTTCAGTATCATGTGCATAAAAACAAGGATGATGCTTCACCTCTTTTGTCCAAATTTACCCTATTTTAATAGGAACGTTAATGCTTATTCTCACCTTCCAAAATGTGATCAGATTCTTCAAATCCTTTCTTCACATCTCCCTTTTTAATCCTCTTTATAGCCTTAAGAAAGGATTGTTTCTCAATAGCTTCCTAGGAAACATAATAACACAATGAAATTGTTGTGGAAGCTGAGGAAAAACAAAACTTCCTCTGACTGAAGAATAAATATCCAAGATAAAAAGCACAACTCATCAGACACTAACTATGGTAAAAGCTAAGTGACTTGACTTAAAGCAGTACATAATTTTTGGCAACCCAGCAATTTCACAATAGACACCAGAACTGGACAGTCTTAGATTGCTTCTTGTGACCCATTTTACATTACGGGCCCAGAATCTGAAGGTCTGTAGCCACCAGAGCTATGAGTTACAATCAAAGCACAGCCTATGGACAAGAATAGCGGAAAAAGGAAGAGGAAACAAACAATCAGAAAGGAGAAAACTCAAACCTCTCAGAGAGGATGAGAACTTCTGCAGAAATAGTTCACTTCTGAGCTCATATACAATAATCCTTCTTGGGGAAGTTTTTTATACACACATTTCACCTTTGCTGAAGCTTTCCATAGTGGAAAAAAATCCTCAGAATGATCAAACAACAACAAAAATCAGCACATTTTTGGCTCTATTCCATCTTCCCTGGTTGAATAAACAGCTAGAAGCCTCAGAAAAGTTCGCACATGCTGTCTGTGAACGTACAAATCACATAAACCAACACCTCTGTCCGCAGATGACAGCACCAACATCTGCACTAGACAATGCACAGACTCTTTGTATTTGCATGAATACAGTTCACATTACAAAATACAAGGTATGACCACATTGACCATTAAAAAATTAATTAGAATCTCATGGCTCTGATTTCTCTCCCCATACAAATGGCTTCATGCATTTCTTTCTCATTTCTAGATTTGAATGCTTTATTAGGTATCATTTGCTTTTACTGTCACATAAGCAAATCTTGTCAAGAAGCCTTCTAGTTAAATAAAAAAAGGCATGGAATGATCACAAATTGTTGGCATTAACTTCTTCAGCGTTGAGAAAACCCATCTCAGGGTTGTGTCCATACAGTCAGTGGAAATGCTCACAGTGGAGACTGAACTCCTAAAAACTAATTTCATCAGCTTAGAAAGTAGAGAAGTGGTCTGCAGAAATCTCAGAGAAGCAGCGCAGTGACAGAGCTAGAAGAAAACGTTTCCACACCCTATTATTGAGTGTTAAATCAGAATAAAGAATGAATGAATACCAATGAAGCCAGCAGGGTCAGACCACAGAATACTGAAAGCAAACACATTGGGAAGAATGCAACCAATAGGATTCTTGTTAATTAAACAAATCTTTGCTGAGCATGATATATCTTAATTCTTTTAGCTTCAAATAACACACAAGTTAATGTACTCCCAAACAGTACTATATCATAGGCATGTCCTCTTTAAATATGCATATTATTCCCTCTATCCATATCCTGCTGCACCCACAAAGACTAACAAAACACGTGGTTTAATAACCACGAGTGAGAACAGAAGTTAACTAGGCATCAGGGGATCTCAAGCTAACTGCAGAACCAGATCTGAGCCATCTTACCTGAATTGTGACAATAGGTTTGAGCTCCTCGTACTTAATCTTCACAGCTTTAGCTGCTCTTCTGGAATGTTCTTGTGTGTCTGCAAGGACTGCACCAATGATATGACCAACACAAGTGACCTACAGGCAAGATTAGGACCCACCATCATTTGGTGTCTACATGCAGTAGTGGAGCGGCTCATGGTAATTATCTCCATCTATTCCTTTTGTGCAGTTTTTGCAGCTGTTTGTTCAGATAAGTTTATTTAAAACCAGCCAAGGGAAAAGGATCACAAACAACTTTGGACAGTAACAGAGTGAGTGAGCCTGTCCCAGTGGCCTGCAGCCAAACAGGACAATAGCACAGAGAAGCCTCCAGGGAGATCTTATAACAGTCTTCCAGTACCTAAATGGGGTCTACAGGAAATCTGGAGGGGGACTTTTTACAAGGGCATATAGTGACAGGACAAGGGGGAACGGCTTTAAACTGACAGAGAAGATTTAGGTCAGATATCAGGAAGAAATTCTTCACAATGAGGGTGGTGCGGCACTGGCACAGATTGCCCCATGCCTGGCAATGTTCAAGGCCAGGCTGGAGGGGGTTTTGAGCAATCTGGGGTGGTGGAAGGTGCCCCTGCCCATGGCAGGGAACTAGATGGTCTTTAAGGTTCCTTCCAACCCAAACCATTCTGTGATTCTATGATAACATAGAGAGAGGGGCACAGGGCAAAGGGACCAAGACCTAATTGAATTTGGCACCAAGATTTCTATTGATCCAATAGTTAGGATTTGTCTCTGTATAAAGAAGAGGACTTCACTGGAAATATGATAAACCTTATCTCCTGGACAGTGTAATTGAGAAAGGCTATTTTTAACCACATACCACATCCTCAGCAAAGACAGTCTCATCATTAGCGATGCCAGTGATGTTACTGCCAGGAACATCTTTGGCGGAAACAAAACACACAAACCCAGGGACACTCTGGGCTTCAGATGCATCTATAGAACTGAAGAAAGAAAGAAAGGAGGAGAGGCAGCATTATTATTTTCCATTTTTCCTTTTTGTCAGCATTCATGAGATACCAATACATTTTCAGGCCTTATTCTCTGGCTATGCAAAAGAAAAGGAATTCATCACATGAGTATCATGTGAACCAAAGAAGAAAGGATGTGTTAGACTAAAAACTTATGCAGTGTATATGGTAATTTGAATCCCAACTGAGCCTTATCAGTCTGCTGCATTGGAAAATACTCTACTATACAACTTTTTCCCTAAAACATATCTGCATTTGGCCCAGTTGTCACATGTACAGATCCCTTGACATCCTTTGCCACAGACTGGTGTCAGTGATGTTATGTCTCCACTGTCTTATCAGCTGCCATGATTCTGTGAAGACAAAATTCCTCCCTATTTGATAAACACGAATTTTTATTGCAGACACCTATTATCTACTGTGGGTTCACTCCTAGGTAAAAATGTGCCTGTATGTCAGGAAGAAGTTATTGAGTATCAATCACAAGGAAGCTGAAGGGCATTTAAAAGGATGCAAAAGAAATGACACTCTGAAAGCAAAAAGCTTCATGAAAGGCTTTTTCTGGTAATCGGCAGAAGAGGTAGCTAACCAAAATGCTTGTCTGCTTCAATCATATACAGATTTAAAACTAAGTGACAAGCAGGACAGAAAGTAACTAGAAAAGTGCAATATAATTCAGTTTTTATATGAAGCACATAAAAAAATCTATTACAAAAGACTTTCAAGCTCCTTCTGCAGTATTTTGCACACTGGCTATGTAATTGGCTTGCTTTACAAGGGACCTGGTGCGAATAGAAAAGCTGTGGCTTTGTTGCTGCTTAACTGAATGATTTATTGTCTTTTGTAAACTGCTGCCATTTTTTCAGCATGCCTGTTTAGATTCCTGAAACTCCAATACGAACTGTGCCTGGAAGTAGCTGTTTATGCGTCTCAGTGAGTTACAGACTTCTTTAAGGAGACACTAAATGTATGAATGAACTTTCCCACATGAACTCTGACAGCAGGAACTGAAGACAGTGCTATGTTTCTTTGGAAAGTTCACTTTCCCATGCTTCTGCATGGGAATGCCTCAGAAATAATCCCCTGGCAGCTTCCCTTAGCTGGAAATACAGAGGCAGATGATTTCGAATTTACACTTGCTAGTCAAAATCTGACTCTGGTGAAGTGGAAGTTTTCAGAACCAGTATTTTGACCCTCAAAACCACAGGCTGAGGTAATTCTGTCACCCGATGAAATATGCTGCTTCTTCCTCTGTAGAACCACACAGGCTTACAGCTTGAGAGATCAACGTGCAACGGAAATGCAAGAGAAGGTGTAATCAGAAAACAGTGCATGTTGTGGTCACAGGCATAGATCTGATGCTTTCTCTATTGCTCCATCTGCACTGGAAGCAGTAACAGTGTTTATGCGTTTGTAGCACTCATCAATGACTGCATTGCAACACCTAAGATGTGACTGTGATGACAGAGCAATTTCATAACTCAAGAGCTGACTACTACATCTGCGCATCCATGACCACCATGCTGCCCATCCTGTGTTAGACCACTGTGGGAAACCTCTGGACAGGAAGCCTAAGTAGGCAGGAAGTATTGCCTAAGGAATGAGCAGCACATCACAAAGCTATTGATGACATGAGGCAATATAACATAGAGCATTCCACATCAAAGTAGTTGAGGGCAGATAAGAGCCTGTAAAACCAACACAATTAGAGATTGTGGGGAGCAGCAAGTCCCACAATAAAGCAGCATTAAACTCATATAAGAATGCAGATGGCATTACCTGCCAACATAGATATTTTAGGGTTGGTTAATCGCAATTGTTACAAATTATGCATCAGTCATGCCCTGCATGGACAAGATATTTTCAGAGCCATCTACATTCCAGACACTGACCCATCCACCTTGTACGTATCTACATCTAATAGCTGAAATTAACACACATAGGGCTATTACGCAGAGGGCTTGATCATAGCCAGTGTAAGCAAGCACTGTGCAAGACAGAAACCAGAAGACTCATCAGCAGGAGTACTGCGGTAGATTTGCATGTTACTACCTAAATTTTTAGGCAGATAGGAAAAAGCATGTTTAAGCTGCATGCTCTGGTTAGTGATAAAATGACTCATTGTGGTGCTCTCCTACCCGGCTCCTTTCTAATCCTTCATGCTGGAGTACAAGAGATGCAACAAGCAAGAAGGTTGCCTGTTGCTGAGGGCTTTGTGCTTTAGCAAAGCTTTGAGTTTCATGTTAATTCCCTCATATTCTCACTTACTAGGACTTGCAAGGCAGCTGTAACACATACAGCTCACCTCCACGTGACGATGGGCAATAAACTGGAGTTCCCTCTACTGCAAAAGCATTTCCTTCACCCACAGCTTGACAGGTCAGTGTTTTCTAAACCACCAGGCACTGGATGCTTCCAACATCTGAAACTCAAAAGCAACACTTACAGGATCTTAGCGTGGGCTTTGGTGCTGGTCACCAGCGTTAGATACAGCTCATTCTCATAGTGAGGGATGTCATCGCAGTAAACAGCTTCTCCACACGCTTGTTTGGCTGCTGAAACGTGCATCAAAGGCCGGCCCACCATATCTTCAACTGCCTGCCCCCTGGGCACTTCCTAGAGTAAAACACATGGCTGACTACTACTGCTTAGACTGCAGATACAGAAGCATTGAAGGAAGAGCAAAAAGCACCATGAAACATTCCAGTGACATGGGGAACGAGATGAGGGCTTGTGCCTGTCAGAAAAGAAGGTAAACAAGACCAAGTGGCTACAGGGAAGGGGCTGTAGCGAATGAAGTGAAAAGGATTCGGTTTTGGAAACCACCATGGAAAAGAAGGGTCTGATGTCACAGCTTGCATAAAAGGTTCAAGTTTGGAAGCTAGCTTCTGCTTTCAATGCTGAAGTGAACAGGTCATTAATGGAGAAATAAGGAAGAAGATATATCCTGTATCTGAAGCTTGAGATACACAAAGAAAAGCAGGCTGTAACTGGGGAAAGCAGAAGGGAAACATCAGTCTGGATATGGAGCTGGTTGCAGGAGGACATTGCTACTCGCAGAAATTCTATGAAGCTGTATATGCCAAGAACAGTCACAGGCAATGAGAGGAAAGAACATTGCATTCTAAAGCAAAGAAGGGACTGAGATCCAAATACAAGCCTCAGAAATGGCATTGCATAAGTTCACATATTGCCCATACTCAGGAAGACAAGATAAGAAGCGCAGTTTGAGCTACAGAAAAACCCAGGTCTACGTCATACAAGTACTGCTACTTACTTGGAAGAGCTGGGCATTTGCAATGGGATCTTTCTGAAACAGCTCTGTAGCACTGATGTAGCTTGAGGGGACAGGCTCACACAGTTTGTTCTGCCAGAGACATATTAAAAAACAATCATCTTCTCTGCCAGTCCCTTTCTCATGCTCCCCAGTAGCCCAGGATATTTTCCATTTTCTGTCTTCCAGTGAAGATAATTCATCTTTTACTGGGTAAAAGGCAAACAGGACTCAGGGTCCGTGCAATGAACAGCCACAGACCCACAGCAGTTGTAATGTAACAAGAACATCACCCTTCCACAGCAAAGTGAGGATGCCATGAGCAAGAAAGTGGGAAGATTCACTAATCATTGTCATGCAGGTAAGGAGTACCTCTAGCATTTACTGCAACATGGAGTTTGCTATGAGGTACAACTCTCCTTGAATCTGAACCCTGCCCACTAAAACAACACATACAGGTCCTCCTTCCCCAAGTCTGCCTTCCCCAGCAGCACTCACAGTGCCATTGTGGTTCTTGCTCAGTTTCTGAATGACCGTCAGGTAGAACTTGAAAAAGAAGCTGAGCGTGAGCGTGCGTCGAAAATCCACCATCCCACCAGGCGCAGAAGGGGACAAATCCATCTCACCTGCCAGTAAGCTGCAGGCATCCTGCAGCAGCTTCTCATTCCAGTCTCTGAAAGGGAACAAAGGTGACACTGAGTCCTTGCTCAGCCCTAAATATCACCAGGGCAGACTAACTCTTCTGACATGCAGCCTCATAAGCTCTCAAGCAACATCTGTTCTATCTCCAGTTATAGTATATGTGTAAGCCTTGCTCTCATCTTGGGCTTACATCATCTTTTCTAAAGATGTGCAAAACTATTAAAGAATGCAGATTTCTCAGTCCAGTTTGAAAAAAAATCAGTTTTGGGTCATGCCCACACCTAGCTTCTGCCCATTTCAACCGATGGTGAATTTAGCATGGAAACAGCTCTCTGAATGAGACACTGACGTGGATCTTTGAGGGTAAGGAGTACTGGAGGAAGCAAGGCACCAGGCAAAATGCAGACTGCTGCAGAAGTGTAGCTACACTTCTCCCTCTTTCCCCTCAGAGTATTTGTTATGCTCTTGTAAAAATCAGCACTGCTCCATTAAGCAGCCTTTCTATCATGGAAAAGTTCCTACCTGCCAGTAAGCTCCTGGCAGGTTTTTAGTGCCAGAACAGTTGTTGGAGCCATTCCTCCATAGCTTAGTTTTATGTCCTCCACTCGGTTAGTGCCATCTTGGAACAGGACTCTCATCCCACAGGTCACAATAGCAATGTCATCCTCCCGACGGGAAGCCTGCTTGAAAGCTGAGAAGTATTCACCCTAGGAGAGGGGAAAATATTCCTTTATTCTCTACCTTGGCATGCTTTGGAGTATAAATATGGACAAGCCATTAACCCATCTCTCTACATGGGTGAGCTATTCCAGGGAACTGTATCTGGTTGTTTCAGCTTGCAGGTCCAAGCAGGACATTTTTGTTCATGCAGCGCTGTATATTTTCACATGATTCAACAATTAATTCTGATGTATTAGATCAGTGCTTACTAGCCAGCCTAGGACTGTGCGGGAAATGAGCTTTAACTGAGATCTGCCTATACATAGCTTGAGAGGAAGAACCAGGACATATATTTGTGCATAAACAAGTTTACAGTTCCTCAGCAAATTTTAATTTCCCCCAGGCTGCTAAGCTGAAGCCTAATCAGCAAAACATATATCCTAATTCCCTTCCCTTTGGAAGTCTTTGAACTCTGCAAGAACCACAATCAATAAGCACAGATGTCTCACAGTTCTAGAACGGACCACACTAATAAATAAAAGACAATTTCAACCTGATACTGCAAATACAATTCTCTATAACTACCCTGAATCCTCTGCTGGTCTCCAAAGAGTGAGGAAATTCTTTTAAGTGCACCAGCAACTCACAAAACTCAGCAGTTCTCCCATGAAGAGTGGCAGTAAATAGGAGATTAACACTCCGCCAGTACACACCGAGTGATGGTGACACCCTGGAGTCACAGTACAGACACTTTTTCCCCTTGCTTGTCCTGCAGATTACGACACATTTCTGTTGAGGCATCTTACAGACTAAGCGAGGAATCAGATCCAATGTCTTTGCATGGCCTTCCTGGAGAGTTTTCTGCCAAGTTTCTTCTGCAGTAGCTTAGCCAAGTGACTGCCCAGCACAGCAGTCTGTTCCATTAATTATTTCTCATCAGAAGTGGATAGCAATTCTTCCATTATTGTAAAGAACAACTCCTCTGTTGTTGGCAAGGAGAATAGTTTCACAAGTCCCCTTTGTGCATCAAGAACTTGTTACTGCAGATATAACTGAAGGGTGTGTTTCATTTCCTGAATTCAAGTAATTAATGGGCGGTCAGCAGGTAATAGCAGAGGAGCATCACTAGCATCCTCCCAATGAGGACATTCTGCCTCACTGAATGTTAAACCAATTAGACTTCAAAGAAGAGAAAAAGCAGCCTCTTCTTTTACTGCACACTCTCTGTGACAAAGCCTACCCTGAGCTCAGTCCCCCTACAGTGACACTTAATGTGTAAACCGCTAAACTTCTTTAGTCTTATTATTGCTGGGGTTTGGCCACTCTTACCTTGGTGTGAGAGGTCACACCAGTGCAAGAGGTAACATTAGTTTTAGACAAACATAAACAACAAAAAATATTGGTCTATCCATGTGCTGGCACAGCCCTGCTTCCAGTCGTGAGGAAACCACAGTTCCAGAAGACTTTGCCTGCCGCACGCCAGCACCTTCAGATGTCCACTCAAGAACTTTAGTCTCCCTGATTTCATGTTTATGGGCAAAGATCAGCCAAGGAACCATGAAGCAGAGAGTTCAAAAGTTGTTTTAGTTTTTCAGCTCAATGAGCTGCATATAACCTGGAGAGGAAGCCATTGCCCTGCTGGTAAAAGTTTGTCTTGTGAAATTGCCATAAGACTGTCATACGAATGGAGGAGTCACTACACTGTGAACTGCTGTATCTCATAACTTGCAGCCTCAAGCCCTAAAAAGGTAAATACCTTCACAGCCGTAAAAATATAGCCTGATGTTCTGAGTCCTAAAGGGAAGAAAAGAGAGGTTTACCTCTTAGATATTCTGCATCTGTTATGCTTCATGCTGCTGCAGAAGTGTTCATTGTTCTAGTTGAAGGAAGTTTTGCAGCCTCATTTGAAGTTGTAAATCCACATTGCCAAAATGCCCTAATAATCAGTCCTTCTCATTTCAGTCTTGCAAGGCAAGGATGCAGAAACTGAACTTCCCTCTTATCCATACACACTTTCCCCCATTTCTTTTCTTATTTCAGTTCACAGAAATGAAGCAGAAACCTCCAGGACCTCCACTTCAGGAACTGCTAGCATCTTTGCTATATATTTTGCAAACAGAACTTATTCCTTGAGAACATCACTTTGTCACCTTTCATCACTATTAAATGCACTCAAAAACTTTCAGACAATGAAGTGAAATCTATATTCTTGCACTAGAAAACGTGTTGGACTTACCACACTTTATGATAAAGCCCAGCTCCCCTTGCTTGTCAAAAAGAGCATGTTGCTAAATTTTCACCAAATAATTTCCTGCTTCCTGGTCCACCGGGGACTACAAGTAACCATTTGGAGTTCAGTCTCAAAGTGAAAGAGTGCCTAGCATTGAAAATAACATCCAAATAACAGCATTTCAGCTCCACGAACACTGAAGTCTTTTCCTACAAACTTACTTTCTTGCTGAAGGGTATTTCTACCGAGAGAAGGATTTCCTCAGGCTTAACTATTGTCTTTCTGTATCCAGTGAAAAACTTCTCATCCATCGTGATAGTCCTTTTGCCCTCTACAGAGCAAGAAGAGATCAGTGGCAGATGGTTTAATAACTCAGAGGAAGCTCAGCAATCATATGTGTGAAAGATCCTTCAACCTACACAAATCGCTCTTGATATGATATCAGCTTTTATTTTTCCACCCTCTCACTAAGTTGGGAAGGATTTTCTCAGATTTGCTTTGGTTCTTAGGACTCTATGACAGCTTCTACCTACATACAAAGTTTTATTTATACAGGAACTGATCGATCTCCATCCTTTTTCGTGTGAGATGTCCCTGCCCATGGCAGGGGGATTGGAACTGGATAATCTTAAGGTTCTTTCCAACCCTAACTATTCTATGATTCTATGATTCTTTATTTAATTAAAGCTGAGCCTCCAGCTGAACCAGTTTCCAACAACCCAGTTCTGACCAAACTTAATAATTCATGACAGAGGACTTTTGATTATCCCACTCCCCTAAGTGCCACAAGGAGATGCAACTAACTTACCAGTTGACACCAGAGTCAATCTGCTTCCACTTGCCATTAACACAGGATTTAAGTCAGAAATGGGGCTTGCTGTCATTATGTTCCCACCAAGAGCCTAGAATTACAATATAGTCATCAGATAAATATTAAAAAACCTGAAGATACAACCACAGCATCTTGCACGTGCATTACCCCATACACAGTGCACTAGAGCTTAGCTCTGCTTTGATAAATTCTTCCTGTTCACTCAGCAATTTTAGGCTTTTAATGAAGTGGTAAAATGTAAAAGCCATGAAATCAGTTGCTGTCCCAGTAAATACTAACAGTTTTAGGAACAGGATTGGATAATGCATCAAAACTACTATATGCTCAAACCACATATACCCAACAATACCAAAATTCAATCACTATAGCTGCAGTTAAGGGAAGATCCATGAAAGTATGGAGCATCTTTTCAGTAATACTCAGGAACCCAAGTTTTTGGCTGCAATACAAATGGCACACTACCTTGCTGAGCAAAATTTCATGTTTGGTAGGTTGGTTCAAGTGCTTGTGTCATATCTCTTTCCTTTTAGTATCTGGAGTCTGAACACACCAAACCCACCTCTTCTTTCCCTTTAAAACTAGGGGAAAATTTCCCACATCTGATGCATTAACACTATGACTACCATAGCTGTGCTGGCAAAAATCTACACACCTGCTTCTTTGAGGTTTGTTCAGCACTCTGCGTACGTATTTGTTAAATTAGTCAAACCTCAGTACAGTTTCCCCACTTATTTTGATAACAGACCTGGACAACTGCCATGTTTCTGTTTCCCTGGCTTGCTAAACCTGTGAACACAGGCACCAAGACTCACATTGCTATCAGTTCCTGGGGTTGGTTTATGCGTACTACCTTCTTTACCTAGGTTTGCAAATGTTCTCATGTGAGAAGCACACAGCACACCAAGATTGGATGATACAGGCCAGCTCCTCAGACTGAGTTTTCAATTTTAGTCTCTGATGCTCCCGAGTCACTTACAGCAACATTCCTGATCTGCGGCCCTGCAAACCACCTCAGCTGCTCAAGGACAGCCTGGAAGACCTCTGTTTTGTAAGGAGAAAGCTCTGCCACTGCTTTTCTCAGCACCTCCTCTACTGAGCTCAGGGTACACGCAGCACCAAAGGTGACCCCTGTAAACAAATGAAAGGAATTGTTGTTCTCCCAAACATCAAAGTACAGGAGGATGGTTACAGCTGTGTCTACAAAGCTTAGATGTCACTGAGTTTAATTAGACAGCAGGGATAAGAGAAGACATTCAGCCGCACAGGTCTACTTTGTATGCACTGCATGCAAACATCATATCCCCAGAACAAAACTCACCTTTAAATCACAGCTCATGGTGGTACTGACTCTCATATGACAGTAACCCACTACACCCTTTTCCCTCAGTGTAGTATGAACCATATTGCCCTCCTATATGTGTTAGTTTATCCTTCGAGAAGTGAACTCCAACTCCTCTCCAGTTTCCAAAACTTAAACATGCTACCAAGCATGGATCACATGCACTACATTGTCCTAATTACTTCTGAATATTTGTAAGGTTGACCTGTTCCCACCACACAGATAAATGCAATACTTCACTTAGCTCCTTAGATGGTCAAATCCAGCATCTTTCCCCCAGCTACTAATTTTCCAATTAAAAAGATTGCTCATTGAAATCCATTATTAACCCAGTTAATATACCTAAACCATGATGCATCGAACAGATAAAGTATCTAATATACCCTCTAGTGAAAGCCCTCTGATTCTCAAACTAATTGTGCATATCACTCACTTGATTCCCTGCATGGGAGAGGAATTAATGCATACAGAAAGCAGTTTTTAATCTTGGGATTTTCCTTCATATCCTCTTTATTATTCAAAGGAGTCTCTACTCATTTCACAGACATTCTGCCTCTTTATTGCTCACCTGTTTCAGTGTGCTGAACAGCATTCATTTCAGAGATCCATGCTGGCGCTATTATCACCGGATACAACATGTTCTTTAACCTCATCTCAATACCTTAAGGAAAAGTAAGACTCCTTCAGTTACACACAGATGTTAGAGAGCCCAAGCTGTTTACCAGTGAAATGGCAGCAAGCCTATTAAAGAGTCAGTTCATTGACCATCTGTGATTATATAAGGTCACAGAGATACCAAACTAAAAGCTGGTTTCCACTAATACCAGAATTCTCATAGGGAAGTTTTAGAGACTCTTTTCTAGGCTTACAATAACCTAAAATGCACTGTTTAGTACTTGCGTAACTTGGCTATTGTTATACATAATATACATAATCCTTCAGGAAAGAAAAATAAATGCAATGAACCATACAAAGTTTGGGGATTGCCACCTGAAACAATTGCTCAGGATAACAGAATTACTAAATACATCTGAGCTCTCCTCCTCAGCACTTATGTTTGCAGAAGTACATATTTTGGGGAAAAAAAAGGAAGGTTTCAAGTCTTGAGCATTTATCCACTGACAAACCTTTTAAAGCACAGGTTTCACAACTGGATTTGTTTGTTTATGAAGACATTTTACGCTGGGCCACTCATCTCTTCTCAAAATTCCACAAACCCAGCACATAAGCTTAGAGGTATAGATAAACATGGGTTTCTCACCCAACACAGCAAAGAACAGGGAAAAACATTCACTGTGAGATTAATCTACCCAAGAAGAAATTTTATTCTTACATAAAACCTGATGATTAAACCCCCATTTAACAGCAACAGCATAGAGATTTTCATTTGTACAGCTTTCACAGAGTACTCCATGGAAAGTGCTCCAAATGCTCATAATGAGCACCAGCTCTTCCTCTTACCCACTTCAGTGTTCCCCACAACGAGCTTGGCATTGGGGTACTGGGATTTGAGAGCCACCAGTTCCTTGAGAGTTGTAGGCTGGATCCACATTACACGCTCGCCTTTGAAACACAGCTGTTTCTGCTGCTTGTTACTCTGAGTCTGCAAAAGTGAATTCACATAGAACTCAGCCTATAGATAGTGAATTCAGCTAGAGCTTGGCTGAAGCTAAGAATCCCTGCTCACATGCTGCCCATGCCTATGCCAGGCCAGGCTCCATCTTAGTAAAGTTACTTATGGTTAGCTGTGATATCCACACTGTTGTTGGCAGATAGCTATTCCCCATCCTTCTGCTAGCAGTGATGAGTCTTTTTCATGCTGACAAGAGTTTTTCCTTCCTGATATTGCCAGGTGCATTTTGCAGACACATCTCCCCAGCAAGACCTCTGCCAGTAAGCTCCATCTCACCAAAGTTCTGGCAGATGCCTGTGGCTTCAGCCATCTTGGAGGTAATGGGTTTTCTATTCTCATCTCACTGCAAAAATGTCAGGCCTTAGCACTGCTGAATTTGAGTTACGAGCTGTAAGGTCAGATCCTGGCTCCCTTAATTCTTTCATCCAGGGACTGAAGAAAACAGACTCATGCAGCTGCCCCCCCAGCAACATCGGATCAACCCTTAGGCAGGAGAATATCTTAGAGAAGAAGCAGATGGGACCTATCTCATGCTAAATATATATTATGCTATATATGAGAACCTACTCATGCTGTAGCTCATGACACATTTAAGCTGGGTGCAGCAGCAGAACAAAGAACTGAATTTCAGTTGTGCATTAAATGTGAAGGAAGCTGTAAACATGCCATGCGCTGGACTAGATTCCTGGCTGGGACACATTTGCTTAGGTGAAAACTACCCCAAAAAAGAAAGGAATAAAACATGGAGAGAAACTAATCTCACCTAACCTTTCCTGTCAGTGTGAGCTAGCCAACTGCTACTCCTGCTACGCTGAGCACAGAAGTTGGTACTTTTGGAAAGTCAGTTAGTTGAAACATATATTCAGCTATATCCCATAGCTCCTGCTTCTTTTCTGACACTATAAAGAGAACACTGGGTCATTAGCTCAGATACAGCTGTATTTAATGTAGGAGTGCACATCTGACCTAGTAAATTGAAATCTAGATGTCAGCAACTGTTCCACCCATGGGGCAATGACCGGAAAGGAAGGCAACTCAAGAGCAGTCATGTATGCTGAGAAACAGTGAGGAAAGCCAGCCAGCTGGGGCAAGCACTTGGCTTGCATATCTTTTAAGTCACACTGGCTTAAAAGCCTTCTCTTTTATACAACAGGGAAGCATTCATGCCCATCCATCTTTTATCAGCAGCCATCTTCTGCTCACCATTTCCTTGGGGCAGAGACACTGCGGACACTCAAACCCTGTGCAGCACAATGAAACCATTGAACCACATACTATTTCTTTTTGAATGAACTTACCATTAACTCTGGTGGGAAGATTGGCTCCTGTGTAGGGTCCAGTGGCTGGAACTCAGAAGAATTGAACAGGCTGGAGGACATCATTTTCTATGACAGAGATAATGCAATTGGCTGGGTGGCAGAGAAGAAAGCTATCTGCATACAGCACTAACTTGTTCCTCTTTCCAGACAAATCCCAGTTACTACTTCATGGAGCAAAGGATGGCAAACACAGCAAAAAGATATCACCTGATTCAGCATTTCGGGTGTTCATATTTTTCTGATCACAATGCATGTCTAGTCAGAAACCAGAACCCAAGCCCTGAACACACTAACAGGCTTTTGCCAATCAGAAGTGACATCACGTTCACATTGGCATGTTAAATTACAAAGGTACCTGTTCTGAGGTAAGATTTGCATAAATACAGCTAAATACAAAACAGTGGGGTTTGGCACAGAACAACCCAGAGCTAAGACTTCAAAACATCAGAAATAGAGGAAAAACTAACAGTTGAAAGGCACCTTACCACATTGTCTTCTTTCCCGTTCATGCAGCAGCCTGGACCATTGGCTTTTCCTCCACAGCAGCTCCCATTCTAAAGAAGTAACAAGCACACCTCAGCTATTCTACACAAAATCAGATTATTCCAGCTTTTACATGACATTCCTTCCTTTTTATGTAATTATGTAGTAATGTTTCTCATTAATAAGCTACTTTGACAGAAGAACTCTAAGCAGTCCTAATTGCTGGAATATTCCATTCAACACTGAATGCTTCCTAACAAAGAATCCAGAGGAATTCAGTGGAATTCCTGGCAAATAATTTCATTATATTTTCTCTTTCCTAAATTCATTTTATAGTTGCACTACCTTATGCCCTAATTTGTGTTTTCATCTCTCCATTGTTTGCACCTCAACTGGCACATTAAATGTGATTAACTGTTTTCCTCCAGATACTCCAAAAGCTTCCAATTGTACAATTTATTGGAACAGTGATTAAATTACTTCATCCATCATTGGACTGCAGAGTTTGGGAAAGATTGTACTGGGGAATTAAGTGGGTTTTAGATGTGTTTGCACGGAAAGATGTATCGCTTCAATATACCAGAAGCTGATAACACATTCTTACAGTTGTCACCATGCTATTTAACAAAAGAATTGCACCTCCCAGATTCGGAAGGGATGTGTGTAGCTCACTGGTGTAAAACCCGTGTCACGATAATTCATGCTAATTAGGACATATTCAGTGGCAGTGTTTTCCAAGAGCAGACATTCAAACAAGCTCAGATGGCTCTGGATATCTGCACCACAGTAGAGGTGACTGAAACATCAAAACTCTAATATCACATTGCAAATTACTGCTTTTCAAAAGTCAGCTTACCATGCTGTTTTCTCTCTCACTACGACAGCACCCAGTGCCATTGGCCACTCTGCCACAACAATTCAAGTCCTGTGGGGACAAAAACTGCCCTGAGAAACACATGCAGATTCCAAGGAAATGAAGTAGACTTGATTCGCTTTTGAGAGATCCCACATTTATTATATCCAAAGCAGAAATGGGGGATGGAAGCTGCCAAGCAGGTAGGCGTTTCCCTTGTCAATGGAAGGCAGTACCCTGCAGTGTGATGGTTAGGGCATGTCCAGTCTACCGACAGACCTCTTGTCCTAGTTTAGAACTACTCTGATCATTCCGACAGTACCTCTGGTCTAGCTGGAGGTGTGAGATGACACTGAGAGAGGAATAAAAGGGACAAGCATATACAATACAATACCTAGTACTCTACCAGCATCCAGCTGCATTCAGCTCAGGGGACTATCTTAACCCAGTGTAGTTTCTGTTTCTTTAGTAACCCTCCATAGCTCTCTGTCCAAGTACATGCTCAGTGTCCCCTGAAGTCCGTGCAAGTTTTTGGCACCCCCAAACCCCTTTGGTGAGTTCTACAGGTCAGCTACCTGGTATATGGCAGATCATCTGCCTTTGTTTGTTTTCAATCTGACTTCTACTAGTTTCATTTCTTGACACTTTGCTCTTGTACTGGAAAAGCAGCAAACAGCAGATGCCTGTCCACATTCCACCTGCCAGGCACAATTTTATGGATCTCTCTCAGAGATCACCACAAACCAGTACACGGGCTATGTAGAGCCCCTTCCCTGCTGCTTCCCTGTATAGCAACCAGATTACCACAGATGTGATCCTTATTCCACTTCTCTGAATCTTCCCCTTTTCTGCTGTGCCCTGTCAGAGATGAGAGGACCAGAACTGCACAGAGTTCTCAAGTGCAGGAAGAGCCATAATGCAGACAGAGGCATGGCAGTGTTTTCCATTTTGTTCCCTAGCCTTTGAGGTGCTGTTTTGTCTGCCAGTGAGCATTGAACTGATGCTTTGTGGAACTCTACCACACCTCCAAGATCATTTTCCTGCATGTAACAGGAAGATGACCTTGTGTCTGCCCAGTCTATCCTATGAGATGTGAAATGAGGACTGCCTTTCTTTCTGTAAATTGCTTTGCATTTATTTGCCCTGATTTTTTTATCCCATTCTATTCTCCAGTCTCTCAGGTTCATAAAGCCCTTTTGAAATTCCTCAAAGTCTGTTTCTGTCCTCACACAGACTAACACAACATCCGTTAACTTATTTCTCACATGACTCTTTTCCACTGCATTCAGGTATATCTTGAATAACCTCACACACACCACAGGTCTCAGCAGAACTCTACGAGTGACCTCTCTCCATTACAAAAACACACCATTTTCTCCTACCTGCCATTTCCTGCCTTTTAACCAATCTTTCATCCATCGAGAGAGCTTTCCTCTTACCCATGGCTGCATATTGTCTTTAAAATTCTTTGGTGAGACACTGTTGAAAGCCTGCTGGAAATCCAAATAGACTATAGCGACTGGGTTTATCAACCATTTGTAGTGCATCTCACTCCTGCTTGTATTTTATGTTGATCGTAATTCTGGATAATAAAATGAAATCAATGGGCAGCATTCTAAATTCTTGACTTGTGATATTTAACACCAGTGTGGCCCTGTAAGTGGCTAATAATCACTCAAATACCTAACGATCTCCTTTTCTTCACAGACTCCAGCAGTGTTTCAGGAGCAAAGGGACTAGAGAAAGCCTGAGGCTAAGCTTCATACCTCACATACCTCACTCAAACCAGCAGGTGAATTCTAGGCAAGAGCTATAGCTTCTTTCCAGAGCTATTTCAGCTCTGCAGCTAATCTTTCAAGAAAGCAACTTTCTCCTCAGATACCCCCACAGTGTGTCCCTATTCATGCACCATACCTTTACAGGTTTTCCACATCAGGGATCATGTGCAAGCTGCGTTATGCAGAGACACTGAGAACTTACAGAAAAGAATTAGTCTGATAACCTGTGATCCATAAAGGGGCCACCAGGTGCTCCACTTCCAGCAACTGGAGTGAGTAAAGGAATTGGTCTTCCTGCATTATTAATGCATGAAGCACATACAAAGAGGTCAAGAGTTGGAGCTTGGTTGTTGTGGCATGTGTGTGTATATATATATGCATGTGTGTGTGTATCTCTCTCTCTATATATATATATATAACTCCTTCATCACCGTTTCATCTCAAGGTGTTTTTCAGTGACCGAAAGACAGTCAGCCTTCCAGACTTGTTTTCAACATTATCTGAAGCCACTTACTTTAGCAAATGTCCTGTATCCTTCCAGAATTGGTCTGTATCCCGTACACCGACACAAGTTTCCTATAATGCCAGAGCAAAAAGATAAAGATTCAGTGTTATTTGGCTGAAAACTTCTCTTCTTTTAGGACATTTTATTGTTCTCACAAAAGCTTGTCAAATCTGGGTAAAGCCAATGAAAGAACTGGGAAGAGGAAAATTTCATTAATAATCTTGCAACAATCCTACCATCCTTTTCTATTGAAATTAATTAGGAAAAAAAATGCAATCTGCCTTATTCAGTATTCATCTACCTTAACTGCGTGAGTGTAATCAGTATACCAACTATCCAGCCTCCTGAATCACAGAGGTTGTGCTTTCCTGCATCTGATTTCCTCTTGGGTCACTGCCAGAAGCATGGTAATAGCTCTAACCTCGGCACAACAACAGCAGCCCCTCAGATGATTCACACAGTCGGATTCTGCCCCACTCCATCACCTATATTGCTGTCTTTACCCTTTACAACATGAGGTTGCCTGGCACAGATGCTGTCACCTCTGCAGCATTACTGCTGCATTACTCCTGTGACAGTAATGAATAAACAACATGTGGAGATTAGTGGCATCTTAATCCAAGACTGAGGCTACTTGCCCCTGCTTCAGGGCAGACAATGAGGTTCTGTGGGATTTTTCACAGTCTATTTTTGTTCGCATAGCACCTGGCCAGTCTCCTAGTGGAAAAGCTACTTCTTAGCTTCATGACAATTGGCTGTCTTTAATGAAACACATTAACCAAAGGTGCATCTCCATCCCATTTGGTGAAGCAGATGTAATAAAAGCAGAATAGGTTGCAGCTCTTGCAGGGCTATGAGTATTACCTTGGAAAGCATCTTCTATGTCCTCCATTTTGGGCTCAGGTTTGTTCCGAAGCAAAGTATACATGGACATGACAATGCCTGGAGTGCAAAAGCCACATTGGGACCCATGACTTTTTGCTATTCTCTCCTGAGAAAAAGTAACAACAACCATCAGGTGACAATATCAAGTTCACTGTTGTGCTTGCTTCTGTAACAGCCCTGTAAAACAAAAAACCAATCTCACCAGAGGAGCTAAAACTATCATCAGGTGTTCTCTGATGAGATGGTCAAATACTGCATGGAGCAGACTGCAAAAACAGAGAACTCTCTGAAAAGTATGCATCTAGGCTTTGAATTCCCAACTGAAGGCAACTGAAGTATCCAATGAGATGAGGAGTTCTTCAGATTTACCATGCTAGAACAGTTGGGGCTACTTGTATAGACATGAGTGTGAATTTCAAAACTTAGCTGTTAGAATCTTCAGGGGAGATAAGGAAAAGAAGACAAGCAAACAAAGGTCAGCAGAGCTGCTATCCATTCATGCATGTCTAACATACTTTTCACTTTGTTGTTTACTGTCTCAGATATTGGCACAAGTCCTACCTGCTGTACAAACTGAGATGAGCCGTAATTCCTCCTAAAGGAACAGTGTCTCTGACAAAGCTGAGGCTTCCATAAAGAGTGCATTATAACAACTTGCTAGAAGAGCAAGGCTTTACATTCCTGTCACTCCTTCCCGCCAAGAATATTTTGGGATTCCAGAAATGTTGCTGAACCAAACCTTACTGCTTTACTGCAGAGAAGGTTCCTAACTACGCAGGATGGGAAACCAAGGCCTTTCATGGAAGGCCACAGAAAAGCCAAAACCTAACTCAGATTCCTGGCTCCAGGGCACTGTATAGGCTTTCACCATAACATCAGCCTTCCCAGTTCCTGGGATTTGGTCCAGGATGCGGACCAAACACAGCCACGTAGCCCTAAAACAAAAGCATTATCAATTCAGCCAGGATAGCACCAGTTAACTTGCTAGGGCGTAACACAGCTGCAGCACTGACCCAGAAGCTTGATTCCATCATGCAGTCATTCCTGCAAGTAAAGACTGCTCACGTGGGAAGTCAAACTCCTACGTTTAACATTATGACAGAGGTCCCAACGCCTGGGAACAGAATTCATTAACATAAGAAGAAAATATGAATAGAGGGTTTTAAAGTTGCCAATATTTATAGCTTACCTGGGCTGGGTGCAGCCTGGATTTTGTGTTTCCTATGCCTTCAACAGTAGTTACAGCTACATGATGCAGGGCACAGATAGGGAAGAGGCAAGCATTGGCAGTATGGTGGCTAAAATAATAAATTAAGGTCATTTCATTTGACAGTGCTGCTCAACAAAGGCGAAAGTGGACAGGAGGACTGAAAAGTATTCAGAAACTGTAGCACAGGACACAATAGGAGAACTTAAATAGATGTGATACAGGTACTCATTACATGACCAATCCTACACCAGCCAAAGTTCTCGTCAACTTCACTTGAACTTTAAACTAAGTATGCACCAGGATTTGACCTCCAAATTAGAACTTGCAAAATTCCAGGCTGAAGGAATAGAATAATATTATATTATAGATAGAATATAATATAATAATATATAGAATTATATTATAAATAAAATAATGATGCCAAAATTCTTACAGGAACTAGCTGCTTTATTTCATTTCTGTCAAGACAGAATAATGATCCTAAAGATATCCTATTCAAGACCACATTACTAAGCAGAACCACTGAGCTGATCCCAAGTTAAAGTATGTCCAAGCATTATTCCAAATATATCCAAGATTTCCTTGCTTTTCCTCTGCCTTATCCTCTCTACATTCCCCATTTTGTTTGATTCCATTGCTCCACTTGTCAATTAAAGAGGGAACAGGAGGAAGTTTGTGTCTTAGGAAATAAGAGTAATTCTGAAGGATACAACAGAAGCAGAGAAAAAGTGAGCAACTGCTGGCATAGAGGAACCAGATTATTGCAGTAATAGCATAACAATACAGATTTTATCACAGTAATCATTATTTGGGAGATCACAACCAAGAGTTATATTACTTTGCAAGAAAGGAACATAAAGGTATTCTGAATTGGGGAAAGACAGACAGCATGCAAGCTACAGTCAGTACAGGTATTTCAGGGCACAGTGAAATAGTTCCTCATCAGCACTGTGTAATGCTGTAAGAAAAAAATATCTTCTTGTCTTGGAGTTTATGTTCTAAAAGTGAAAAATTATGTTTTGGCAGAAACATACATTATATAACTTTTGTTAAAAACAGTAACACTTCCAGAATGCCAAAAATCTGGATCTGTCCCCATTTCATTTCTCTGTTGAAGAGTTCAGATTGCAAAGGATACAGGATTTTCTTCCGAAACGGATCATACTTGGATATCATTACAGTGCAAGCACCACATCCACCTTCTCCACAGCCTAGTTTGGTTCCACATAGGCCCACTGACAGAACAGGAATCAAGGAAAACAAAGAATGTTGGCAGAAGCCTATTCAAAGAGGTGTCAATCAAGGCTTAGCAACATGTTCTTGCTGGAGACCAAACACTCATTTTTAATGCTTAATAATTTAACTCAACATAAGTAAAGTTTCAAATGCTAGCATGTGAGCTCCAAGATCAACACCCAAAGCCCTAATAAGGAGGCAGTTCATGCTCAAATAGACTCTTAGGATAAACAAAAAAGTGTCTGAACTTCAACAGTTCCCACTTTTCTTTAGACTCTGAAAAGGAATTGATATACGGGGAACAAAGCAGTCAGCAACTGTGGGCAAAACAGTGCACAGGTCAGGAGCTGTTCAGGCATGCACCACACCCCGAGACAGATGGTGACATCTCCTTCAGCACCTCTTACCAATGGTGGTTGACTTCTCCCTCCACCTGGTGATTCGTACAACTTAGAAGGTGCCCAGGCAGAGCAGTCACGCAGTTAAGCCCTGACATGGGAGCTGCACTTGAACTGCTCACAAACTACCTGCATCTGGAGAGTCACGGTCTGGCCACCCCAGGTCCTCTCTTGGCCTCATTTATGATGGCTTCCACATTGCTAGGAGCAAAACCAGCTAAGCACACTTGCCAGCAGCCTGATTCAGGTAAGACCCCAGGAAACACTGACAGCCAGAAGTAGCAGAGATGCACAAAATCACTGCAGAGACACTTGGGAATTCACAAAGTGTGTGGACCAGCTTAAGCAGATTCCTCCAAAGGCTGCAAAGTGGATGTCTGTACTTTAAAATCAGGCATTACATCAAACATCCTGGAAAGGAATTTCAGGAAAGAATTCCTTGAGTCACATTTGCTTTGGGTTCCTTCACTCACTAAGAAGGCAATTAGAAGCTCTTACTTATTGTGAAGAGGACTGGCCAATGCTGAGAGGTTTATGGTGGGAAAAGAACAGCAGTTTTCATTGGCAATGGACACATACCTTTGCTGAGATAATCAACTTAAGCCTATGGAAAAGCAACAATCATCATGATTCAGGGAACTCAAATCATCTTTGCCTTCACTGCGAAGATTCTGGGACAGACTATTTTCATAGAGTCATGGAAATCAGACTCATTTTGGGTGGAAAAGACCTTCAGGATCATCAAATCTAACCATAAACCTAACACTGCCAAGTCCACCACTAAATCATGTCCCTAGGCACTATGTCTACTTTACATACAATAATGTGCCTGCTGCAGCAGAAACACAGCTTTCCTATGCCATTGAATGTTTCTTTCGGCAACAGTGCTAACCTGCCTCAATTGCTTCTCAAACTATTTGTCTGATAACCAGACATCTACAACATAAGTTTACCAGAATGTTCTTGTAGAAGATCAGAAGGTTTTGCAGAGCTCTGATTATCTCTTTACAGAGCTATTTACATTAGATATTAACAAGATTACACATAAAAGGTCTAGTGGTAAGAAGTACACAAAGGCACAGACTCATGCCACTTATTTTCCCTCTTGAACTTTATCTACCCCAGGCACGGTCAGACAAAATAAGGCTGTTGATAGTTCTGCTGGAAACCCCAAAGGAGTGTGATTTATATTCTTGTACTTCTTTCAGATTCCAGACAAACAGAACATGGCAGCATGGTGAAATAAGCGTGCACGATTCTCTTTAAGGCATAAACCAGCACAGATGTGAACACTTGGGCATATGTACACACCCAGCTAGTCAGACAAAACCCCAGAAGACACTACTTACTGAACCAGGCCTAGTATAGCCAGCCTGGTCATCACAGTAATAGCTACCCAGCTCCTGAAGCTAATTTGACTCGTGTTGACCAGTTTCAAACAGGAATGAAACGCGACTGCATGCATCCGCTCCTGTAACATGCCCACAGTATGTGGTGGGAACCTCTGCGTCTGGGTTTGCATCCCTGGGTCATCTGATAAACAGGCCACAGGATAATCAAGTTATTGGATATTAACTATCCTGTAATACCCCAATTATTGGGTGATAAAGCAAGCAGCTCAAGTGGCTATAATATTTTGGCCAGAAAATTCTTTACAATTTGTGTGGAACAGATCTAAATTTCCTTTAATTTTTTTTGTCTTTTTTCTTTACATCCTATTCTAATTCCCAGTAATACTGAGAGTTTTCCCTTTAAAATAGTAATAAATGATTTAAAGTTTATTTAAAGAGTATTATTTAAAATTTGCTGTTGATTAAGCTTGGAATACCAGCTGTAATCTTTGGCAGCAAGAAACACCAGGCCCTGCAGAGCCCTCACTCTGACACTCTGCATAAGCTCTGCCTAGCACTCAAGCGACAGGTAGAACAGTAAACAATCATGAAATGCTGTAGGCATCTAAAGCTTTCTGCTGTTTCTTCTGACACTGGATACGTTTTCTTCGCAGATAGGTTAGCAGAGTTGTTTCTGGGTCCACATCTTTCTCCACCACCTGGAAGAAGAGAAAGGTCCTGTTACACACAGAATGCTTAACAACATAGGTAGGTTAGTTGGAAGGAGAAAGCTTGGTCTTTCTATAACTGTCTTTCAGAGCAGGAAGGAGGGCCGCTGATTAACTCCTCTTACTAGGTTCAGCAATGTTGGCCACATATCCAGACACAACTTTTCCTTGAATTTATTGTGACAGAGAAAATACGCGTTATGTGTGTGAGTTTTCAGCTTTCCACACTGAAACAAATCTTCAGAAATGGCAAATGGAATCAGTAGTGAGCAGAGAGAAAGAACTGTGTTTTGTACTCAAGTTTTGAATCCTTGACATCTCCCCAGATAGCATCTCATCTTCACTGACCATAGATAACTGACCTCTGCCCCTTCTCCTTATCATTATTAGAAGAGACAGAAAAATGAGCAGATAAACAGAATGACAGAAACAGCACCAGTAACAGTCTTTGCAGAGAATAAAAAACAACAGCAGAAACCCTAAAAGGAGCAGTACAGGTGCTGCAGGACACCCAGCAAGTACCAAACATCTTGAAGTTTCTCTTTCTTCCCTGCTAACATTAAATCAGTGTTACATTAGTAGCCATCCTAAATGTAGGAATGGAAAATTTCAGCCAAGGGGAAATTTTCTCTGCACATTTCAAGTCAGCTCCATCCTATTAGTGATCAACAGTATTAGCAGTTATCTATCAGACAGAAAATGAGATTTTATTGAAGCTCTCTCAAGGGTCAGAAACCAGAGTTCTGTCCTTGCCTACAAATGGCCACAGGGCTTGTCTTCCCCTTTTTCTGTTATTATTAATGTGTCAAGTAACTTTTCCAGATTCACTGTGTGCCAGAATGCAATCACGCGCTCTTGACTCTTACATTGTGCAAGTCCTAAGTACAATAGTTACAGTTTATTTAAATTAATCACTCCCAGTTTGAAGGGCAAATTGAAACAGAGGTCACCTGTGCATGCCTTTTTTCTTCCTGATAAGAAACCTTCACAATCTCTGGACTGCTTCAGTGTTATGCCTTTGACACGTGACAGGGTTATTCTGAAGAGACAAGGTTCATACTTCCTATTTGAGTCCATGTTTTTAGAATTAGCCGATAAAGCTACAAAACCCAATGGGCCATTTTTTGCATCTGTCATTCCTGTATTGAGGATAATCTGTAAGGAAACAGAGTTCATTCTTCTAGCTTGGGGATGGCTTACTGTAAATCACGCAACACTTGTTGCTGCTATTCAGAGCACAGCATTCCTATTCCCTCACCTTCTGGATGCATAGAAACAAGTAAGCGCATGTAGGGGCTCTCATGACAGGTTGGTTCAGAGTAAGCACATACATCCTTCCACTGTAGTCTAGGAAACAGACATGAGCAGATAATTCCAAAAAATACCTGTGACTACAAGTGTTCCATGGACAAAAGGCCTTTCAGAGCCCTTTCACAGGAAAAGAGTCTTTCTCAGCAACTCATCCCCTCGTTATCAAGCTGAGTTTCTTCCTAGGGGCTGTGCAGATGGCCATTGCAAGGCCTTCCAAAGCAGCTTCCAAGATAGCCAGCCACAGAGAGGAAGTTTCAAAATACATAAAGGCTGAGATTATTCAAAGAAAATGTCTCAAGAATTCTTCTTTAAAGAACCCAAGCAGCACTCCACTATGTACTCAAACCAAGCAATTAAAAGCTTGGCCTAGTGGCTCCTTTTTGGAAAGCTAAGTAAGAAATAAAACGTGCCTAAGCCTTCATTCAGCAGAGCATTTAGCCACTCAGCTCCACACACTTTCAGTGAAGTATTTAAGCATGTGTTAAGTCCCAAAGTCAACCCTCTATTCAGCTTTATCAGAAAGTGGCTCCTACTATGCAGCAGGAACACGTCCTGAGCAAATCCATGCTCTTATCCAGCTGAAACCAATAGCCCAGTATTTCGACTTCAGTCACTTCAAACTACTCCACTGTCTCGGCAATGCTGGCAGAGACTTGGGATCAGAGGGAGATAGAGGGTAAGAGTTGGGAGGACATTCTGGTTTAAATCCAGATCTCAAAAATCAGAAAGCAAGGAGTCATTTCTTTGCAATCAGGGTCCTGGGAGACGGATGCTTGTTTACAAGCATCTCTTGTTGGCTATAGAGAAAGAACTTCTTAATGTTCCTCCCCTTTGTTCATTGCCGCTGATGAAGAATGACATGCTGCAGGACACCACCAGCCTTTGCTGTGTTACAATCACCTACTGTGATTTGTTCTGAAAATATTTTAAAACCCTGTGGGTGGGGATAACATCTTCTCTTGTCTGATGCCCAGAACAATATGATTCACAGCTCAATATCTTACCCATCAAAACAAGTCCTGCTCACCTCCCCCAGTGTCCTTGTACAGGAGGAAAATGGATTATATTCACTGCCTTCAGCGGGAGGGGGATGAACCTACTTAGACACTGTGATTAAAGAAACATTTCATTTTTGCTCATTGCTGGTTGGGCTGTTTGATTTTATTTTTAAGCCAAATTTCATATTGTCAGATACACCGCTTTGGCAGATTCAAAACTGTGGATTTTACTGCATGTGGTAGCTTAAATATTAATCAAATGCGGAAGGAAACTTTGTTGGAAATGTTAGGATGGCACAGACAATCAAATGACTCCAGACAAATTTGCTCTGTATTGCTGTATTTGTAGTACACATCTGTTTGCCTGCTGATCCTAGGAATCTGAAACACACAGATCACCTCGGCAGAGAGCGCAGCCTGGCCCCATAGCTCTTCAAGCAGTACATGGAACAAGTTCCTAAGCAGTTCCACATACTAAGAGCCCATGGGCTGGTCCAGAGAGGTGTTCAGCTCACTTCCCCATATTTTTATGTAAAAACCTTGGATCTCAGTACATGTTTTGTTTGCTCTCTTCTCTACCAGTGTTCATGAAGGCAGATAACTTTGCCTTTACAACACAAAGCACTATGTTTAAATTAGTATTCCCAGAAAGTTAAAGAAAGGATTTTTCAATTTAAAAGAACAGTAGTTGAGAAAGCTAAGTAGAGAAACAAAAAGGAAAAGAAAATGGAAACTTTCCTAGTTTACCAAACAACATGCTAAGCTTTCCTTTAGCTAGGGTCTCCAAATGAGAAACAGATGCCTTTCTGAACAACAAGATCCATTTAATCACTAGTCCCTAGTCACTCAATTAGGCACTAGACGAGAAGGTGGAAGGTTTTAACCAGACTGCCCCACAGCAAGTCAGACTAGTCAATGGTAAAGGTTCCCTAGGACCTTAAAATCTGTGAATGTGTATTTCCTGAAGTAATGAGAGATTTCAAATTCATTTACTAGGGAAAAGGATTAGCACACAGATGAACCCACTGAATATAACCACACAATGTAAATCTGCTATTGCTCATGAGAACACTTTGTTTTGCTTTAAACCAGCACGCTGAAAACTTGCAATTCACTGTTTCTGTAGGACCCAGAGAGCACCAAAGCTCAGAAAAAATCCTGTGTTTTGGCTGGTCCCATCTGCAGTCAAACATGCACAGGCTTTGGAAGAGGTCTAATGTGGCCTCCAGCACAGCACTCCTCTTAACATTCAGAATAGGAATAGAAATATTGACTGCATGTGTTTGAACTAAAATTATATGCTATATATGCATCAGACAGACTTGTCAGCTGAGGAAAACAAAACTGCCACTATTAGCTTTAAATTGCCTGTGTTGTTTTCTGTTCTACTAGGCAAGCCTCTGTGTTAACTCTGTGTTAGTTATGCGCCAAGCTTTATACTCAGTGAAGTAAACAGGTGCTTAAAATAAGCAGTCCTGAATGTGAAGTATGCTCAGCTGTTCTGAGAAGACTTTTTCTCTGACAACACTGCAGACTGAGCTAAAGTAAGAGAGAAGGATTTGCTGCCATGAAAGTCCCTATCTTATCAACCACCTCTTATCTCATTTTAGTACTATGACAGGATATCAGCAACCCATTAGCAATGTCAGGCTGTCAAGAATTCACACAGCAGTAACCTTTCTCACAGGCAATGCTATCACGTTTTTCACAGCAAATCAACAGGAATATTTAGCCAGGACTGTATGGATGGATGGAGCCACATCCTACCTTGCTACCTGTTGTTCCAGCAGCATTGCCCAGGCACTTCCCACCACCCCTTCCATCACGTGACATCTTGCTGTGCAAACATGTCCCAGCAAACTCCACATTCGTTGCCACAGATTGAATTGCCCCATAAGCCCAATTCTCTCTCTTAAACCTGCATTTGGTGATGGTTTAACTCAAGCCACTTTGGCAGCACATCCAAGAAAGGAATAGCAAAAAAATGTCACTAGAGGCTCTGAGTAGAGCGCAACCCAGGAAGCCTTCTCCCCTCTGATCAGTGGCACGTGCTCCTTTGCTAGCAGTGTCACATCCATGAGCCAGCAGGGAAGGATACTGAGACAGCCTTGACACATGGAATGAGTTGATACCACTGGTAGCATTAATCATTCCCTGGTGGGGTTTTCTTAGCCAACAACTGTCAAGATCACACTGTGATAAACCCCTTTACACACGCACAAGGTCAGCTCAGAGATGTGGCTTTTGTAAACAAGAGCTGCAGTTCCATAAAAATTGCTGAAATGCATCAAGGGCAATGCCATTCACAACATATTTCTGAGCTTCAGGATGGAGTAAGAACAGACAACAGATACAACAGGAACTGTTTGCCTTCCACTGCTAGCCTTCAGGGTCTAGGCTGCTTTCTTCCCCCCTCTGCCTCACCCCACATAAAAGAGTCCCATAGAACCAGTTCTGTGCAGCTGAGTCCCTTCTATTTGCCTTGACCAATACATATTTTCATGTTAGCCAAGAGTCTCCTCCAGGAAGAAGTGCTTTTCCATTGTTTTCTGCAGAGCAATGCTCCTGTAATACCCGAGCACTAATAAATGCTGAAGCTGTAAATGCATACAACAATCTCTTTATAAACTCTTCATACCTATCATGAGTAGCTTATTGGTTTTGAATCTTAGCTGCTCTGGCACCAGAACTACAATTCTTTTCCATTAGAGCATACCAGAAAATGAAAACAAGGCAGTGTACTTGGCCTAGGTCAGGGTCTGGATTGTCCAACATGTTTGTGGCAACCTCCTACTGCAAGACTCAAAGAGCTCCCAGTTCACCCTCTAAAAATTGGGGTTCACAGAGTAGGGAGCAGTAGTCACTAAAACCTTCACAGAGCAAGAAGATGACAAGTTAATGGTATGCCACCTGTGCCCACCATAGCAGAAAATGCATCAGATGACATTCACACATCATCTTGTGCCACTGCTTCACAGTCTTGATCAGGCTCCATTACCTAGGCATGATTAACCTGGAGCTTCAAGTTGCCACCTCCCTCTAGAAACAATGAATGGCTGATATGTCAATTAACATTGACATAGGAGCCATTACTGATCTGTGTGAGCAAAGCTCAGTTGTCACCCTTTCTTATAGCACCTCAGAAACAGGACTGGGTTCTACATCAGTATTACATTCAAAAACCCTTCTACTGACTTGCAATCCATTCTGGATAAGCTTCATTCTTCACCTAACTATTGATACTTTGATAAAACAAAACTTTAGTATCAAATGCTCTAGTACCTTGGAAAGTTCAAATTCCAATCCAGTTTTGGGATCCAAATTCATAACTAAACCCCCTCATTGTACCAGCAATCTCGCCCACATTTATACTTGATTTAACAATCAGGAAAGATCAACAAAAGCAAAAATGACACCAAACCTGTGCCAGCCTATAGGGCAGGGCACAGAGCTTTTTAACCAGCTATGAATAATGTGTTTATTTAATCTCAAAGGATTATATAAAATATATATATATTCTCTAGCCCAAACTTTGTGCTGCACATGATTTACCCCTAAGCAGTGCACAAACTCTCAGCTCCACAGTACACAGTGGATATGCAACTCTCCCTCCTCCTCAAGTCTCCTCGCTGGAAGCTACTTTGGCACAGGTTTCCCTGTCCAAGTATCTAAGCAAGGGGAAGGCAGCAGGGCAAGGTTGGCATCGAGCTGAGCTCACAAACAGAGCTAATTTAGTACTCATAGCTCAAAAACAGGCAGCCTTGACTTGTTCCAAGGTTTTGAACAGTCAAGACTGCAATGATAGTCAGGGAAATCCAAACAGAGAGGGGGCTTTGGGGCAAACAAGGGTGTCGAGCACATGCAAGGACCACACAACCTCCTGCAAGACACAGTCACTTCTCGGGTAATTGTCAGCAGTTGATCTAGGAAACAGTATCAGTTAATGGGCTTTGAGTGTAGAGCTTTCTAGCTTTTTAAACAGAAATGGAATGAACATTTTGCTGAAACCCCTCCTAAAAATCAAAAGTCATAATTACATACTGAACATACTCATTATATCCGCATATTTACATGAGTTATGCTTTCCAGATCTGTTGTAATTACTGAAGTGATTTCTAGTAGAAGCGCCTGTATGAAGGCAGTGCACCTCTACTTAGTTGCCTCAGAACTGCAGTAAACTATTGCCAACAAATCTAAAATGTAAAAGGAACATTATATAGTTGTGCTACTCTGAGTGATTCACAAGGTAAAGTCAAAGAAGAGAAAAAGCCACCTAGTAAAGCAATAAACAGACTCCACAATTTAATAGGTAAATGCCACGGGCATTGTGCTGGTATTAAAACCTTGAGAGGAGGAAAAGGATTGCTAGAAAAACAAGTAATCAAGCACAAAGCTGGAATCTTCCTTACCTTTTTACCATTCACAAAGAAAACAAGTTCATCCCTTGCGTCGTTTGGAGCCATCCTGCACACCTTCCAAAATTCCCTCAAACAGGGCCGCAGATCACCCTCCCAAGAGCAGCCCTACACCCCACAGCGAAGTGAGCACCAGCAATACAAGTAATGTGAGTCTGCCTCAAGAATGTTTGACTTTATTTCTACATCAGTGCCCTGTGAAACCCTACATTATGTAAGAGCCAATGAAGAGGTGTGCCAGCTGCCTTTGGTTGGTGCTTCTGCAGCAGTAATGACAGAAAAGGAGCTGGAACCAGCAGAGTGACCCGCCCCCTTTTATATAGCAATAGATCACAATTCAGCTGCATTCCCTTTAGATTATACTGCCGGGCTTGGGGCACTCCGAGTGTGCCACTGCAACAGCTGCCAGGAACACACAGGGTTTTGCAATACAACACACACTTCAGGGAAGGGGGGGGGTTTATCTCAACTATCCCCCCACCAAATATTAACAAGGAAAAGCTCTGTGCATAGCCATGCCCCTGGCATTCACCACACACAGGTCTGCAACGAGAGCACCTGCTTATTTAACAACTCCATACATGCACATCAGCTGGTAGACTGACTGCAAGGCTATTTCACTATCTTTCCTTACAGTTTTAAAGCTACAGTATCCTCCACCTGCAAGGACATAGTTTAAATAGATAAGCATTTGTCCAGATAAAAGCAATTCTAGACAACCGACACTGTAATCCAGCGCCTTACAAGAGGTGCTGGACGAAGATCATAATGTTTTCACTGGGCTTTTAAAGCATTTAGGCTTACATTTTCTTGGCTTAATCCTTATATGCTGGATTGTATATCCTTATGTGAGTGTTGCCCATGAAACACAGAGGAAATCCAATTCGATGAAGAATTTGTCTTCCACTTTCTTGATGGGGTTTCATCTGGTTTGTCCATTGCACAAGTGTACATTTTGCATTAAGTCTTCCTGGTTTTGCTTCCAAAGTTGTTGCAGAATTGTCCATGGCCCCCTGGATGTGACATGCATTGACTTAATGAACAATGCTATCAAAACCCTTAGTTCCAGTTCAAAATCTCTCCATAAAACAGCAGATTCCAAAGTCTCATGGAAGTTTCCTAGCACTGTACTTAGTCCTGTCTGCTCCATCCTCATTTTTGTGACTTTGCTTTCCTTCTTCAGCCTACCAGGCTTATTCACTTCAATTCGGGGGTTTTTTGTTTTCTTAAAGTCCCTGGGAAAGTGCTTCATCAAAGTGTCCTCCCAGGAACCAATCTGAACAACTCACAAAACAACACAACGTAATTAAAACAGCATTTTCAGAAAGCCTTTCCTTCAGTATTTTGGAAATACGGCAGAGCGAATACAATACATACATTATTTTGACCCGCTTTTGTCTTCTGACTCATGTATTCTATTGCCCAGTCTATCCCCTAAAAAAACCTATTTTACAAGAAGTGTCAAATGCTGTCACAGCAGTTAACAGGCATTCAGTTTGCCCAAAGTCTAGTTCACAGCAGGCTTGTGCTTAACACCAGCTGCAGCGAAGCTGTGCATAACTGAACCAGTGCTGACACCTATTGTCTGGCACCTCCCACTTTGTAATATAAGAGTATTAGAAAAATGCCACTTTTCTCCAAGAAATCTTCAGCTCTTTTGCTTTATATCTGCAAATTTATATAAGCACTACCCTCACATAGCAAGCACCAATCTTAAAATTAGTGTACACAAGCTTAGCACTCATAAGTAGTTTTGTAATACTTTAAATAACAATTATTACTCATAACCACAGGTAACATGTTACAGCAATCTTAAAGCAGCTAGCTATTACAGCATTAACACTAAAATCAAACATGCTTGGTTTCCTAATCTGTGTTTTCCATAATGCATGATGTCCTTCTTCGGTTTAAAGAACACATGTAATCATGTCATCTTTTTTAAGGAATCCCATGCACCAATTTTTGCCCAGCCTTGGTGATAACCCTACAGCTAAACCATCCCTCTCTGCTAGGTCAGTAAAATGCAGCTGATGATATTCCATCATAATGTGTATTTTTGGCCCAGCAACTTATTATTTATATATACACATAAGAAAACAATATATATATATATATCTCGACCTCTGCGTGTAGATTACACAGTAATATCAAACTTCAAACCTCATCTCAACACTGCCACTGATAGCCAAATTAATTCTCTCATGGTCCTGATAGGATAGTCTATTACAGTACTCATTTCATAGGCAGAGGACTAGAGACACCTAGAAGAGGAATTTTCCAAACCCTCTAAATAACACCGGAGCAGGAGAGCTTGTGCTAGTGAAGTCTGGAAATGCCACCCAAACCAAACTGAATTACCAGAAATGACAGAGAAAAATGGGGATGGAGAAGGAGAGCCCACCTAAAAATCCCAAACCCTCGGTAAACTTGCATTAAAGAATATCTCCATTCACATAGAACTCACTTAAGTGAGCTAAAATGAAAACATTTTGTCAGCCAAACACAGACTGATTCTGAGACAAGTTTTTCTGACTTACCGCTCAGTTCAAGTGTAGCAGGTTTCGGATTTTAGAAATACCCCTTTGGCCATTCACAACTCAGAAATGGGTATGTTTTAGAAGTCCCAAATTCCCTGCGGTCGCATCCACTCACTAAAGAGCTCAGAAAGCAGCTGATATTAGTCAAGAACCTAGGGAAAAATAAAAGGCAACTGGCTTTTCTCATTCTGACTGGTTAAGCCTGCAGACCTGGCTGTTGCAATCATAATGGTAATCTGTTCTGCAGGTGATCTTATGTGGAGCTCAATAAATAAGTGAAATGTAAGGAAACACTATTCCTGCCAAAGGAGTTTACTGACAGAATTAGGCAATAAATGTATGAGAGCACAACAACAAACCAATGCCAGAGGTAATAAAGGAAAAGGTTTAAACCAAAGGTGGGAAGGTTTGTTGCTTTGTTCTCATGCTCCTCTTGCGGGAAGTGGGAGGGAGGAAATACAGGCAACTCTGAAGAGGGTTCTGCGGAGGGATTTATGAGGAGCAGTTTGGTAAAGCAGATAGTGAAGAAAACAAAGTCCCAAGTCAGTGCTTTAATGCTCATGTACGAAGCTTCCAATGCTTTCACATTAATCCTGTGTGCCTGCTACCCTCTCCGCTAGCTGGACTACTGCTACAAGCTTATAAGTACCTGCTGTTGCCAAAATGTGTGCATCTTTCCACTGTTTGCTTTGGATCTGGAGACTCCTCTTCAGCTGGCACAGGCATCCCTTCTGGGAGCATGCACTGGCATTCTTTCCAGGGATATCCAGAGGTCTCCACCTGCTGAATCAGGGTCAGCTGCGAGAGCATACCAGGTTAGTTAGGGCTTTACATACCCTATCTTACTTAAACATTCTTTTCAGAGCATAAGCTATTGATGGTTGTGTTGCTTTATTGTGAGTTCTCTGTAGAGGTTAAAATAAAAATCACACAGTATTGATTACAGATAGTGAATGTGAAGGCACAGTGTTGCCTGAGAATGTCTCCTTGGCATTACCTATGGACCACTGTTAAAGGCAGACTCTTGAAGTAAGTGGACTTGTTATCTGACTGGGTAGGGATGTTTGTACTTTATTGGAAAAGTCTCCCAAAAGGTCTTTCTGGTTCCAGATACAGGTTTGAAAAAGATCATGGTCACAAACCAAATGTAAATTGGATCTCCTCAGTGAGGTTTGTGAGTGGATACTGGGTCATTATTCATGAATCACTAGTCATTCAGTGTTCAGCCTATAACTGTATTAATATTTTCTAATTGTGTGGATTCATTTCATGAATTATGATCTCTTCACCTGCATTTGAAGATGGGTGGAGTTTAATTATAGTTCTTTTCTTAGTCCTACCACTGGCTTCCCTCTGACAGCTAGAAGAAATGAACTAAGTTAATTCAGCCCTTAGCTGAGAAGTATTAGCTGTCACTAGCCTTCAGAACAATTGGCAAAGCAAGACTTCTGGTTCGATTCATCCACGGTTTTTCTTTGGTTACCTACTTCCAGTGGACCAAACAAAGGATGTTTCAAATATGACCTGAAAAGCAACTTCTTTTCAAGTAGGCTTTTCCACAGATGTTCCTTCTCTTCATCAGCACTGTCTTCAGCAGCAGCTAACTTGATACTTAGGAGTTCTCTTTTACTTGCTTCCAGGGTATCATGAGAGATCAAACACCTGTCCAATAATCTAACTCAATAAAATCTTTGCTTTCTCTTCTTTGCTGACGTTCTAGGAATATCTTCTGCATTTAGCCATTGTAACTCTGCCCCAGGATGCACCAGAAGGAAGCAGAGTCCCCTTGTAGACTGGCTGCTGCCTTTGTCATGGGTGGAAGCATAGTCTCCAGTGGTTGTTTCAAGGAGAAAAGGAGAGGGGAGCAGTTGCAACAACTAAGCAGAGCTCTTCATGCTTCTGAACAGCTGCCAAAGCACCTCCTTTCTGCCTTCAAATAACACTTTGATATTCCAGGATCCCAGAGCAGACAAGTAGGTGCTTCTGGGCCAGTCTAAATAAGTCGAGGCTAGCTCCCATACCATATCCTACATGGCTAATTTTCCACTGCTGCTCTTCACAGGAGACAGTCTCTACACAGAGGTCTGCCTCACCTGTTTTCTTCTGCCCCGGTGAAGGTATGGATGAATTTTGCTCAGGAGATCATTAAATCCAGTTTTCTCTCATTTATACACCAAATGCAATCTGCCATATGGCTCCTTGTCAAAACTCTGATACTGACTATATGATAATTTCTATTTAATATCCTGTCCTAAACCTGTCTGGGCATCCGCACAAGTGCTCTGGCTGCCCTGCGTATCTCACTGCTAATCACCTTCTCATTTTAGAATGCAGTATTTCGGTGGACAGTCTGTTCAAAAGACAAGAAATCCTCCACAGCTGCTTCTGCTAACAAAAGGAGGCTTTCTCAATCAAACTGGCGCTTAACTTTTCCGTCTAGGCAATATCTGTATGCCAAAAGCTTGTAAGCATTCTCCAACTACTTCTATTTGTCTAAGAACAAGACTGCCTCTCTTCACAGACCCTGCTAAACAGAGTTCTGTACATATTAATATCTTGTACTACAATTTCCTTCTAGCTCCCAATTAGCTCCTACCATTAAGATGTCTGACTTGTCAAAAGTACACTTAACCTAGACTGGACAAGTATGGAAAGTCAGTCCCCTGGAGAACTTTAGCAGAGCTTTGTTATCTGTATAATACAGGCTAGCAGATGCCATCATCACCACTGAAACAGGCTAGTTGCCTCAAATCACAGCCATCATGGTCAGCCTGTATCCCCAGACTGTGAGCTCTCTTCAAAACAAATGCATTCTAGATAATGACAGGAATAGTAACAGACAATAAACATCAGGCAGGAAAGAAAAAGCCCCACTAGAAAATCATGGATAGAGCTGGCTCAAGAGCAATTGCAATAAACTCAGCATGAATCATTTAAGGTGAAAATTAGGAAAGCCATAAACATTATAGCAGTAACGTTGAAGAACACCCTTCCAAGAGCAGCAGTGCATGAAAGATTAACCGCTTTCAAAATAAACCTTGAACAGCCTACAAACTGGATAATGTTACACATATATTACAGAAGTTGAAACGTAAATTACTTCAAGTCCTGCGTCTCCCCTTCAATCCTATTTCATCTCCAAAACACAGATTTTCTTAAGCCATGGTCCAGATGTCCTACAGTCTCAACCCAAAATAAAAAAGCCTCATACAGCCTAAGTCATTATATTACGATTGGCTGTCCATGCTGAAGAGCCTGTATCCTTTCATTCAAACACTCCAGAATGACTCATAGGAGTCATCCCACCACATCCCCATGGTGCCAATAGGATCATACCCCTGAAGGCATGCCCACATCTCTAACTCCTCTTGTTTATTTCCCATCTAAATGTGTTTGCATAAAGGCATTTGAATTGGGCCCCTGATGAAGCCGTCTTACTGGCTGGAATTCCTTTTGCTGCTCTTCAGATGCCCTCCGACTGACCTGCGATCCCTCTTCAGGCTCTGAGCATCTCTTGCTGGCACTGGCATTAAACTGGTAGGAGTAGAATAGATTGATGTCCCCCTCCCCTGGCAACTTTAAACCCCTCATGTACATCTTAAATGTGTCTCTGAATCCCTGACTACTCAGGGAGATATATGTCAATGATATCCTAATTACCTGGATTATTTTCAAACATCAGGACCTCACACTCAGACTTGCTGCTTTCAGTTACATACTTTATGCCAAGCATGGACATTTAAAGGCACTGAACAGGAATTTTACACCATCCTTCCTGAAGGTTTCCAGTTCATGAAGAACAAGTTACCTCTACTTCTCAAGAATTTACTTGGAAACCAGATGAGAGATTAATGTATTCCCTCCATTACACTTCTTCCTATATTTGCATGATGAAAATACAGATGCCAAATATTTCTGATCATTTATCATGACTGCTCTTCATACCACCTCATAACAAGTACATGTTTTCATGTCTCTTTTGAATTGGAATGGTTTCCTTTTATAACAAAACTGGTTACCCCCACTGTTACTTTGTAGCGTGTATTATTTTCTATCTGAATACAAAAGACAGCTGGTATTTGTCACGGGTTGGCAGGAGGTTACTTTGCAGAATTCAAGCACGTAAAATGAGGTCAAGATGTTTACTAATAAAAGAATTACAAGGCTGTTGCAATTAAATATCCAGTATGACTAACACAGACATCTAACAAGTACAGATACACCTGTACTGTCAGGCGAATGCTGCTGATGTATCTTGATGCAGACGTGATTAACAACCTTTTTAAATTAAGATGGGCTTTAACCAAACAGCTTAGAAAAATATGGGAGAAAAATGACAAAAGCATAAGATACGGTATGAAGATGTGTGCATATAGGAATTCTCAAAGCTGCTTCTCCCAGGACAAGGTAAATATGCCCTAAATGGTTTACAAAGTTGGGATTGTAGAAATTGCTAACAGACTGCTAGTTGTTTACGGCTTTCTTATCTCTGTAACCAGCAATACAGGAGTGTCCAATCACACCTCTGTCTGGCTTCTGCTGTGTAAATCCAGTTTCTTTGCAATGTTTTTTCAGTGATCCTTCCAGGAGATAAATCAGATCTGAACAAAGCATCTCAAGTTAAGTGGTCAGAGTAGCCAACAGCACTCACTTTAATAAAGACAACACAAAAAAGCCTTTTGCCTTGAACAAAATACCAGCTATTCTAGACAAATGAAAACACAGTGGAGTTGAATCCAGGATTTCAAGTGCATCTCCCTCCAAGGCGTACCATGTTTCCAGTCCTATAGTATTACTGGGTTTACCACCACAATAGAATACTTCCAGTAACAGGGAAAGATTGCAAGCTTTGTGACACAAAAACTGAAATGTAAACCAAAGCTTCTGAAGGAAAAAGAAATGGGCTAAGAGAGCCGAGAGGAAAGACATAGTTCTTTTCCTATCATATTTTATAACTACTGCAGCAGATAATAGATTTTAAAAAGGACTAGTGTGGAGCTTTATAACACGCAACCTGCTGCATATTCCATGTCTTGCAGAATACTAAGCACAAAAATGCCAACAGTAACCTGCGCTGAAATAACACAAGAAGAACTAACAGGATATCATCAGCTCCAAGCCACTGATATCAAAAAGTCAGATCCTAAGGCACTTCAATGGCCATTTGAATTAACCTATTTTTTCCATCATCACATCACATCACAGTGTTACAGCTGTGTATGGCAGAAGCAACTTTTTCATCAGATCTTTATTTTAGTGACTTGCTCTGTTGCACTGATCAGCTAATATTTGCAGGTGATTGTAAATTTTACTTTTTACATTTAACCCCCTAATTTAGAAGTTTATTACTGTCAGTCACTGTCACTGTGTCAGTGAAGATCAAGAACAAGGCCCCAGCCTGTTAGTCTCTTTGTCAGTTCAGAGCACAGAGTCAGTCTCTGCTCCACCACTTCCACTTAAGACAAAGCAACTACAGGCAAAGGAATGAACCACAATCCAGCAGAACACCCATAAGACCAAAGAGCGGCAGTTAGTTACTACTTTGTAAACAGCTAGAAGTGATGGTACACAGGTTTTCGTCAGACTCTGCTCTGGAAACTACATTTTATTTTTCAAAGGCGGGGTCCATGTCTTACTTTGCCTCTTCCTTTAAGAGATGCAGACCTTCACCAAGCTAGACTTCAAACCCCTACATGAATTTATCTATTGGAGTCATGCATTAGGTAGTCTCTACTTTTCTGTAAGTAGAACCAATATTTGGACAAAAGAGACATTCAGTTACTTTATATCTACCTTTTGTATTGAAGCATACAAACCCATCCTTCGAAAAGGAACATTCTTAGAAAAACAGCCTTTTTATACATCACACTTCTCATTTCTACATGGGTAAAAGAAAAGCTAGTTTGAGTTTCTCATCTTACAGAAGAAGTTCATGCAGTACAGAAAAGTTACCTGACCTGACCTAACAACAGGACAAACAATGATGACACCAAGGGTGAAATTTTCAAGACTACTCAATGCTGAGCTCCTTTCTCACCACACTCAGTGGGAGAGAAGTTAAATAAACATCAAATGCTTTCTGAATAATTCCACCTAGTGAGAAACCTCCCACTGTTCTCACTGAAGCTAGAATGTGAACCCAAAACCTATACCCTCTTGACTGAAACATAACATGTACATCTCTTCTCTTTGTTTACAGTTCCCAGAACTGATGTCCCAGCAAAGGATGCAAAGTCAGCGTAAGACCAATTAAAGCAAACATAAACACACTAGTCTGTTTTCCCATACTGACTTGAAAGGCATGAAAGCAACATAAGCTCGAAGAAGAACGCAAGTACTACCAATTTTCCAGGAAGGGTTTTGTTTTGTTTTCTGGAATAATAGATAACTGTAGAGAGCTTATTCCACAAGGCATAATGCAGTGTATTTTCAAGAGCAGGATTGTTTAGAGAGTTCAAAGATTATTCTATTATCACAACTCCTAGATGTCCCTTATGTCTTACTCGGATAAAGATTAGTAGTGAGTACAGCAACTCAACTCAAGCAATGCTACAGTCTCCTAAGGTATAAACTGAATTGCTTAATTTCTAGTTATTCACGCTGCTTCCTTGTATCTCAAGAAAATAGCACAAGAAGTTATCTTTACATTACAGGTACTAATAAAAATACGTATAAATAACACTGAGTACCCACCAGTTTTGGGGCACCACTGACATCTTTGAGTCTATGAGATCTCTTTCCCACGCTCTGAAGTTCACAGATCTCCAAACCTGATCACTGGTCATGTCAGCATTTCTTGCGAGAAAAAACATGACTGTCCCTGATCCCTTACCTACACAGACGTCAGAGAAAGTTTGGATGCAGAAAGATGACACAATGTTTGGGATAAAGGAGAGAACAAATGTAAGCATTTTCATGGTCAGGGTCTGCTGATTTGTGAAAGCCTGACTCAGCAGCGGCTTTGCAAAGAGCAGGTCCCTATTGGGTGAGGAAAGGGAGCGGATCCCAGAGCTGGTCAGCTGGAGAGGAAAGCAGCAGGGCTGCAGGGAAGGTCAAGGGCCTGGTAGACAGTACCTGGGCCCTGTGCCCAGCAAAGGGAGAAAGGGATGGCCAGCGGGGCACCAGCAGGGTAATTTTCTTGCCTGCCCAGCAGTGGGATACGGCTTACCATCTATTGATGGCAGCTCCTCCACTCTAACACTCTGTGGAAACCAGCTGAAATGCAGCAAACTCTCTCATAAGCACACATTAAAGGAAAAAGGACCTGTAAATAAAATTAGATATCCCACTGCATATACAAATGATGATGGTGAGCCAGTATAAACACCACACTAAGCCTTCGTGGGTCCCGCTGCCCTTATCTCAGCATGTGGCTTGCCATCTAGTGGCTGCTCTTCAGAGCTTGTGATGGTCCAGCAGCATCTGCTATTTCTAGAAGGGCCATGAGATAGACGAGTGGGTAACGTGACCATTAAAAGATCAGAAAGATAATAGCTAGAGAACAGGAAGAACAGAGACACCTTTAAAGCAATTAAAATTATGAACACAGGAAAATTTACTCCTGGGACAACTAAGACACATTTGTTCCTCTGGAAAAAAGAGATCTCCAAGTTATTTAATCTACTAGTTAAAAAGTCTTCTGGCCCTACCCAGACTGACAAGGCACAGAAGGATGGCTTCCTGTCAGATTCAACTTCTCCAGCATTGCATACAACACTTCAACAGCTGCCCTGGCAAGCTATAAATAATTAACTTAATCCATATTGTGCAAGATACAGGGCAAAAGATTGCAAAATCCCTTTATGCAATTCAGACGTGTTACATTGGGACACTCAAAATACACCTCAGCAAGCTGACTGTCCTCTTCTAGTTTTTAGACATAAGATGGAAATCACTGGGAAAAACAGACATAGCATAAGCTAAATTTCACTTTAAATATGGAACTCCCAGGCTGGAAAAAAAGCAAAGCATTACTAATGGTGAACTTTAACAAAAAAAGACAGCACAAAAAATAGCTATTTATTCTATTTATTCCATTGTAAAAGTGGAAAGGGATCTGAAATCTGGCAATCAAGATACAGCTGTAGAGATAATCCATGCAATTCTTTTTTCCTTCCCTCTTTCACTTTATGCTGTGGTGAGGTGACAACAGTTTTGCTGCAGGCTTTTTATTGTTAAAAAGTCCTCTCCCAAATCATTCCAGCAAATTGTTCCTGATGCTGATGTATCAATAACACAAACTTCTGCACGTGTTCCCCACAATGCAAAATGTTTCCAAACAATTATGACTAATTACAATTATGTATACTATTCAATCATTTAAATATCATCATAAAATTGACAGCATTAATTTCCTGGCCTGGAGAAGGCAAACTCTTCTCACTATTGCTTTGGGAGACTTTACAAAGACTCTTCACTGCTCCCAGTAAAAAAAAAAGCCAAATTCAGCATTTTTGTTCAAGCTTTTCCATATAAAGAACATCGAGGTCCCTTCACATTCCAGAATTATTACCTTGCTGATCTGTTCATCCCAGCTCATATGCTATTTTAAATAAGCATCTTTGAGTTACAAGACTAATAATACTAAGTAATAAGCATCATTGAGAGTCAGAATGAAGAGCTGGTTGCCAAGTTATGGCAATGCATTGGAACTGCCTTTCTTCAAAGGAAAGGAGAAATCGCTCCAGATGACACCATCTTTAACAGGACAAAACCCATACATGGAACAGCACAGGCAAGCAGCATGGTCAGAAAACATGACAATGTTCTGATGAAAAGGTACCATTATAATGTAAAAAGAGGTCTAGGATACACTGAGATGTCAGAAGACATTTATTCGACGTCATATTCTGTATTTGAAGCTTTCCCAGGTAGTACATGGCATTCAGCTCAGGCTGAGCAAGTCCACAAGAAGGAAATGGATCTTACAGGGCTCTTGGAGCCAGACAGCTTCGCACTCCACTGGTCGGAGGGTACTCATGTTCAACAGGGGACAGCCTGTACAAATACATCCACAGCCTAAGCCCAGTAGGGGTCACAGTGTTCACATGTCAGACATCTCATCTGTGGTTATCACTAGCTGTTTTGAGTTTCCCATCCAGTTCCACAGGACTTCTGGGTACCCAGAGAAAGAAAAGGCTGGAACAGATGGATCTTAGTTAATGTTATTCCTCCCTTCCATGTTTTCAGTCTTACTCCTATATAACCAGTGTCTAAGACAATGAGTCTTACCCCTTTCAGCTGAGAGTTTTTAGTCAGAATCTACTTCATCTTAGATTCATCCAGAACTGTGATTTCAAAAGTTCCTTCAAAGTTTCCAAACAGAATAGCAATAAATACACTTTAGCAGTGATTCCCCTTGAGAAACATCTTGAATGGAGCCCACCACAATATCTGTCCCTCAGTCTTGTCCATCTCCACTGATTATCACGAATTCCTGAAAATCAGGTTGATGCAGGACACATGCCACATGATTCAGTGTCTGCATACGATGTCTGCTACTCACTGACCTGCAGAGTCACACTCCCCAGCAGATGACTGCTGCCTCACATTCCGACCATGCTGTCAGAAGAAGGTTGATTACCTTTCTTATCGAGTCTGGCTGTCTGGAAGGGTGATGACATATTTCCCTTCTTTACATTTATCCCCTACTCAGTCGCCTACTTCTCTGCAGCTTACTGGCTCGAGGCTGGCTTACTGCTGCCTTCATACAGCCTTCCTGACATATTGTCTGAATGTCTTTCCTTCATTTCATTTCCTTCTTGGCTGTGTTTTACAAAGATCATGCTTAAAAAAAAGCAGCATCTTCTATTTGATTTTAAAACTGGTGCTCATTAAGGTGTTATGGGCTCTTTTTTTTTGATGGTACATCTCATCTTTCACACTTCTTCAACAGAAATTTCCTTTTTATTACTGCTAGGGATGCTCAAGGCAGTTTAACAGAAGATAAAACCTGTTCAGATAGGCTAAACCCACATTGCGAGCATACGTATCTGAGCTATTCTGGTCTGTTGTGGACATACAAAAACCATACACTGTTCTAAAAACAAGGCCGGCTTCAGAAGCATCTCTTTGATCAGCACATTTAAATAACAAGTACAGACCTGAGTATCAATATCTGAATAATCAGATATATACATTTACGTATTATATCTTACTCAGACATCTGCTCCTGCTGTTTTCCCTCTCTCCTCTTCCTTTGACACGGAGCTCTCTTCAGTGAACATTTCATGACTGCATTCACCAGATAACCTTCCATTCTTTTGTGTCAGCTGGTTATTCCTCCATGAAGGAAATCAAACCTAAGTACATACTCCGTAACAGTTTCATCCCCTTTTGAAATAAAAAGTGCCCTTAACACAGCCAGGATTTTGACAGATTACCTGTGCTTTTTTCTTCAGCTGGTAACTTCAGTCCCAATAACTCCTCATTCCAAAAAAGTATAACCAGCTTCCTCCATTTACCTCTATTAAGTTATCGTATTCACCGCTTCACACCCTTCCATCAATTTACTGTTCTCCACTGTGGTTCTTAGTCTTCAGCATCCACAAAAGCTGGTTTAAGTCCTCCTTTGTGCCTGTGCTTTTCTCTGCAAACAGTCAAAGCCTTTCTGTTGCCACCCTCAAAGTACTTCTTCCCATAACCAAAGAACCTGGAATCCCTAGTCAGCTTCTCTGACACAGCTAAGCATTTCTCATCTAGGCTTCTATGCCCAGCTTGAAAGACATATGTCAATAACTTCCTTCCACCCTAATTTTCTGAGCACTGTAGTGTTTCCTAAGCACCTTAGGAACCCATGGAACTGGCTCAGAACATAGTCGTCAGGATGAAGAATCCACAGGTATGTCTATCTGGCAGAAAAACACACCACGTCCTACTAAGACAGAGTCTTTAATCATTACCCCACATGATTTCCTTGCAGGTGAAGGCAATGGACCTCCATCTTCAGCTGTTCAGTACTCCTCTGTATCTCCCTTGTGTAGGATGGTCAGTGTCCGGCTCCTTCATGTGGAGCAGTGGGTTCAGCTCCTCACAGCAGTGTTGGTGTATCCCAGGATCAAGCCAGCTGGCTTCCTCCAGCCTGTCCTGAAGATGAGAACCATGTACTCCCACTTCTGCAAATCAGTTACCACCTTCAGTAGCTGCTGTAGCTCATTTGGCAACAGGCCTGTTTCACCTTGGGTGGAAACTCTCAGCTGGCATCCTTTAACAAAAGTACCAGAACCACATTCCCAGCAAGTCAGGACCAGAACGAAGCTGGAGAGCTCCAGAGACAAAGACAGAAGCACAAACAGCAATAGAGACAGTAGCATCATTTAGTCTGCACACCTGTTTCCAGCTCCTTCAGAGAAGGGTCTCATTCTGTTGAGGAGTAAGGCAGCACCTATAGGAAGGCACTGACCTCGTTTAAACCATATAAATGAGTCCAGAACAATAGGATAGTGCAGGGGTGCAGGAAGTGCCACATTGCTTAACAGTACTTCCATAAGGATCATTTATCAATATTACAAAGTCTTCAGGCACATTAAAGAATTCCCAGCTAATTATTTGCTAGTCAAGCAAATCCTAGTATTGACTGACTCCTGAAATGAAAGCTATGCTTGACTCATGGCAAACCCTCCACAACTAACTACACTTTGTTGTAATGAATGTGTGGGAGGCATGTGGATTGCTAGGATGGCTCACATCCAATACTGATGGAGAGCTAAAGTCCCAATGAACAAAGCTAATAACCTTGCTGCTGGAGAGCAGGAGACTGAGGCATCATCTCATCATCTACTGTAATGGAATGAGAAATGCTCCAAGCCTAACTGGAGCTGCAAGGAGAAATTAACACTTGGAAATACCACATTCCTCTTCCAAAGTTAATTATGCAAGCCCACAATGAAAAAACCTAGCTGGAAAATAGACATGGCAGAGGAACTGTGAAGTCAGACATGGGGTACTACACATGCCACAGATTGATCTTTCAAAGAGTATACCAGAAACAAAGCAAATAAGATTTCTGCTCTGACTCATTCATATTATAGGATGCCCCAAATGACTCAATGATACACTGTCAATGATGGTATTCTGTAAAGTTTATACAAGTGTTTATAATTAGCTGGGAACTGATTATAAATTGGCAAACCAAAGGAGACAGCCCATTCACAACAATCCTGTTGTATCCTCCTACTGTGGCTCAAGTTAATAGAACATGAACAATAAATTCAAAATCATCTGCCTGAAACCCAGATTTTCCCAATGCAGACCAAAAATTACACCTTACAGATGAAAGAGCACTTAAAATTACTGACATTTTGCCAAAGCAAACATGAGAAGAAAGAAATAACAGGGTAGAAAGTTGTCGAAAAGACCTGCAAAATAACAGAGTTAAAACATTCCTGTGTATTTATTCAGTGTCAGTCAGGATGTTGCTGATGCAGTGACTTCAAAGCTCTACCTGTACAAAGCTGTAGAATGGTATCATCACAGAGGAAGCATCTTAGAGTGCTATAAAGGGTAATTTTGGTCAACTGAACTGCTCATTAAAACAAACAATCCTAAAGCCCCACATATAGAACCTCTTTTGTACAAGCCATCGACTGTTATTTTCATTTGGGTTTTTGTAGGGTATACACCCCCAGCGCACAATTATAAACTTGACCCTTTGTATCCTATATCTTCCCAACTAAGCTCCCAAGGTCCATTACTAAAGGCTTGCAAATAGTTATAATTCAAATCTGAAACTTTACATCTTCAATGTGCATATTAACAATTCGAGAAGAGCCTTTAAAAAACACCAGAACTCCTTTAAGTCTACTTTACCAGATATTTAAGGTTGATTTGATTGGACCTATGCTTTAAAAGCCTTAATGGATATATTAATATATTAATATTAATTCATTTTTGCACGTTGCTAGTACTGGGTCACAAACTACTGTTTTTCAATCTAATCACTTCATGTTGCTGTGTTACCAAAAGCTAAAATAATCTAATGAACATTAAATAACATTTGCACAACACCATGTAATGCTGTTACTTGCAGTTTTGCAGGAAGAGCTGAGACACTAAGAGGAGCTCTTAGATCATATAGTGAATCAGCAGCAGCATGGGTATAGAGACAATAAATCCACACTCCCATTCCTACAACAGTCAGGGCTAGGCCCTTCTCAAGTGACTAAACCATGGATCTAATTCTATTACTTCAAAATGTTGCTTCAAATTAATCGGTTTATATCAGTATTGCAGCTTTGCACTCAATGCTGCTGAGTTTGATTTTCATTTATGATAGATTCTTAGCAGAAAAATCAAAGCTCCTTCTTAAATTATTAGGAAGCAGCAACTGCAGTACTGCAAAGCAAAATTAAGGAAGTTCCTATGATTTCACTTCCAGTTTCCACCTGCTTCTGTAGCACAATGGGCAGGGAAGAATAATTTTCAAGGTCCACATGTAGCATTCACAGGTCTACATATACAGAAATTTCCACTAGCCTCTTCCAGCTCATCTAGCAACAGATCACAGGAGGAAATACTGTTTAGAGCTAGAGCTCTTCACTCTCCTTTTGCCTGCAAATTCTTCCTCTTTCCCAATAATTACATTGCCCAGATATTACCCATGATCATCTAATACTTCTGGTTACAACTCTGCCTTCCTGCATATTAGTATGTTCATTTACACCAGCATTTATAGAGCGGAGTACCAGCTGTCAGCTTCAGAGATCTCCCCAGAGGAGCTTCTGGCATGCACAAACCCATTGAAAAGTTGATCCCCACATGTTTTTGAGACACAACAAACCCCCTCCTGAAATAAACACAGCTATGCAGGGAGAAATGTCCTGCAGACACAAATTCAGTCTCAGTTCAAACACTCCTATCATGTGTAAGGATCACTTCCATATGTGTTTACACTTCTTTTGAAGGTTTAATTCTGGACTATTAGAAGTCCATTCAATTAGAAACTGCAAGAGTGTGATGTCTTTCACCAAGGAACATAAAACTAAGCAGTTATGCAGATTGCTCCAGAGACTACCAATTGCACAAGCTTTGCAGAACCTTATCTGTCTTTTTATCTTGCCAGTTTGTTTGCATAATAGTTGGAAAGTGGTGCTGATTAAATGTCTCCTGCAGTTTGATGGACCAGTGCTAACTTGCTTCTGGTTCGAAGCCAAAACATAAAGTGAAAACTAAAGCAGTTGTAAAAATCAGGATCTTGTGGTTTTAATTAAGCTGCTAGTGTTTCCCTTAAGTTTAGGTAACTATTTTCTAGTAGATATTTTACTAATTCCTCTAAGGTAAAAAGAGCTCTTACCAACAGTTACACTGACTACTGAAGTTAAACCTTACCTTTTATTTCTCCATTCTTCAGCAATTCTGCCTCTTGAAGTTTGCTCCTTTTAAACAGAGAACATATCCAGCCCAAAGTAATCTTCATTGATTCATGCCGATTAAGATTCTGAGGTTTGCTGCTGCCTGAAAGAGAGGTGAACTTATTCTTACTGCGCTTTCTACATTAATATCCATGGTTACCAGTGATGGAGTTTCTCTGCATATGCGGTTCATTGTTGATAAAATCATCAAGATTATGCAAATATCAAGACACTAAGATTTTGATTGAATTTTAACATTATTTTAAGTATCATACTGCTGGGCTGGACAAATAATACAACTTTGGTGTTAGCAATTAGGCCCAAAATTCATTCTCCATATGGCTGTAACAAGTTAGGCGCCCTGGATCCTGGTAATGATACAGTCAGTAAGAACTCATATTTATTCTAGAATAAGTACCATGAGATTTTGTGCCTGAAGTGCAGTCTACAGATGACACTTGATTCTCTAGTTATAATGAATACAATTACAAGTAGCATCAAGCCGGTAATGATGATTTCGCAGGTAACGGTGTCTATTTTATTTCCAGCACAGATAATGAAATACCCTACAAAGATGTGTTTACAACCACTTGGTGAGGCCACAGTAAACAGAGGCACTCCAAAGTAGTTCTGCTTTTTCCCCACTTCCATTAAGAAAGAATGCCATGAGATCTCCATTTTCCTGAGATCTTTTGAGATTACAAATTCATCATTTGCAATAAATAATTGATGCTAACAGTTTAATAATCACATGAAAGCACTCATTACTACCTGACTAGCTTCCACTTGTGCTTAACCACAGCAGAAGCAAATTACTCCCATGGCCTGCAATTGCCTGACACACCTCAGAAAGCCTAACGTCACTTTAGGAGGTCATTTCTAGAGATGTGTGTGTGCTTTCAAATTGCAATTGCCAAAGAGCAAACACTGACTGATTTAAGTAACCTGTTGTTTTGAGACAAGTATGTGAAGAATATCATCACCTTGATCCATCCTTGTGTAGCAAATGTCTAGATGACCTATCAGGTGCTGCTTGCAAAACCTTTCCAGTCTCTTTCCCACTTAGGGTGAATGGCGCAACCCAGAGCAGAGCCAGTGCACTCTGGAGCTTTCATCAGGTATTTTACTGTTCCCACAGCACACAACTGGCTAAAGGCTTATTCATGACAGGAACATCCATGTAATGAATCCTCTTGGCAAATAGCAGAAATAGAAGAGGCTGGACCTAAAGCTTTTAAGGGTGCTCCCAAAGGCTGAGATTTTGTCCAAAAACACTGTGAGAGCCTACAAATCATATTCTGATGAAACGTAGTCACCTCACCTACAGATACAGCAGAGCCACTCTTAGGAACAGTGCTATCATCCAGTCCTTTCCTAATTTAGTATTCCTGACAACACTTAATTTAACCACATCTGGGGAAATATGCATATGCTCTCCTTTCTGCAAAGCATTTTGAATGTTTCTCATGTCAGTGATGAAGGGAACAGAGGGGGAAAAGCCACATAATGCCTTTCAAAAGAGGATGAAACTGATATTGAATATTTTTCTAGTTCAGGTTGTCTTTGGTTGTTCCATGAAGGAAGTGTATTCAACCATGCAGAGCTTTTCAACTCTTCTAGTCAC